>KK902250.1:22942-35880 GCA_000696445.1 Aquilaria agallochum | reverse complement strand
GAGCACATTTGGTATTTTTAGTGATGGTGCTTATTGTATTATGTAGCAGCTGTGCAGCATCCTATTTCTGGAGTCCATTGTGTCTCAGGCACTCCTATAACCTAGGGTGTGTATTTAGCTAAGTTAAGACCAATATGTAGTTCATGTATGGTTGTACATGTAGTGTATGTAAAATGAGACAAGTATGTGAACATTTGAGTAATGTTTTGGCTATGAATGTGATGTGGTGCAAAGCTGCCTACGTGTGATTGATAGGCTGCTTACTTGTAAATTCTGTTTTAGCCACATAAAGTTACTAGATGCAAGTGCTTGTAGTTTCAATGTGTATTGGACATGTATGGGATACCATTGGAGGGTTTAACCCTTTTGAATGAAGTGTTTGCACACTTATGAAATTTTGTATGTGCAAAATGGTTATAAAGTGACTAGAATTTTGACTCCGCACTCAAAGTTCAATATCTCCCTGTGTAAAATGAATCTTGGTTTTAAATTTTGACCACACCTAGAGAACATCTAGTGGTTGAACTGGAATTTAGAATTTCTGAATTTGGAGACTTGTAGCCAAATATATGACATTGAAAATTTGGCTAAGTTACTGTTCATTTGGTTAGAATTTTGTAACCAAGTTCAAAAATCCATAACGTGGTCCTTAGGTGGGCTCTTGATGTAAAACCAAATTCCATGGTTTGATTAAAGACTCTACTTGATGATGAAGTAAATAAAGAAAGGGGTTACATGGCTAGATTAATACAGTTTTTGGAAGAAGTTTTAGGTGCAGTGGCTGGTCATTTACACTTAATAAGATTGCCTAATGTGGGGTAGCCAAGATTAAGACTTGTGCTAGTGTTTTCCTTCCTTGCTGCCATGGTGTGCATAAAATTTGATTATGTGTGTAATGGTTGGACTAATTTGCATGCATTTACATAGTTCCCAAGAGGGCCACTTGGGTATGCACATTAAAGGTATTGTTCTGATGGCCGACAAAACATACCAATCCTGGGAGTTTTAAATGCACAATTTTGGAACCATAATCGGACTACCCTAGAGTGGGTAATAGAAGTTGGTATTTGAGCATGGTTTGAGCATGGTTTACACATGTACATAGCATATAGTTGCATTGCATGCTAGCTACATACATGAACTGAGTGTGGTCAGTTGCTTGTGTTAGGTGCCATTGAAATACCCATGATCTTTATATGTGCTCTATGATGAATCATCAATGTAGGAAGTAAACATGGTTGCCACATTGAGAGGAGAACCACCCCAAAGGCCTCCTACTGAATATGGGAAACAAAGAAATGGATAGAATAAAGGAAATTAGGGCCAACAAGGGCATTAAACCCTGAAGTGCCGCAGGTTTGGTTAGAGCTTCAGAGGAACTTAGCTTTAATCAATGAAAACTTAGTAATGCTGATTCAAGCACAACATCAAGGAGTCCCAATAGCACAAATAGATGCAATTTAGAATCCACAGGAACAACTAGAGGAGGAAGCTAGGAACACATCTTAACATGTTCCTTATAGAAGAATAGGAAACAGGAATGATGAAGTTGATGAGGTGGAAGTTGAGGATAGGAGAAATCCGAGAGGCAGAAGAGTAAGATCTAAGATTGGTTAGGTGTCTAGGACCAATCCCTCAATATATGACCATTCCCCCACTAGGAATGAGATTAAGCAAGATCATGAGAGAAGGGACAGGAGAAGGCATAGAGAGCATCACCAGGCTGAGGAGTCTCACAGATCCAAGAGATAGAGAACAGAGGATCTAGAAGGCATAGATGAGGTCAGGCTATTGGAGAGGTTCCAAGGAGTAAGGCCTCCACAGTTTGATAAGAGCTGAGGACTGGTTAATCTTCATAGAAAAGATGTTTGAGAGGATGCCACTTAACTCCACCAAGAAGGTGTCATTGGCTACTTACAACTTAGTTGGCAGTGCAGAGATGTGGTGGAGAAACACTAGAGATAGGTATGCTATCTAGAAGGCCAGAAGGCCAGGAAAATATATTGAGATGAGCTGGCCAGAGTTCACTTAGCTATTTTAGGAGGAATACATCAGTGATGCCATCAAGGATATGAAGCAAGCTGAATTTGATGCTCTAAGGCAGGACAACCTCAGTGTCCTAGAACATGAGCACAAATTTAAGCAGTTGGTGAGGTATGCCCCTCAGTATTGTGGATTGGAGGAGTTAAAGGCTGAAAGATTTGTCGGAGGCCTAAGGTCAGATATCATAAAGGCTGTAAGACCTTTTAGAGCAGTCACCTACTATGAAGCAGTGCAGAAAGCTCAATTAGTAAAGCAAGAGGAGTTTGAGACTAAGTTCTTTCCCAGTGGGCCCGAGGAAAGTAGCCAGGAAGGAGGCAAACAGAAAAAGCCACAATAAGGAAAGGGTGTTACCAAGAGTTCCCGTCTTGGTGGTGAGGGCAAGGTTAAGGGGAAGTCCCATGGCCTAAGGTTCCCAACATGCAATAAGCTTCATGCAAAGAAACCTTGCTATTTTGATACTCAAGCTTGCCTAAGGTGTGGTGCAATGAATCATTGGATCAAAGATTGCCCACATGTGCGAGGAAGTAGGTCAGAAGACCAAGGTCCAGTGAAACCTACTAGAGTAGGACCTAGAAAGGTGGCACTTAGGGAAGGACATCAGAGACCAGTTCACTCAGTGCAAAGGCCTCTAGAGGAAAGAGTTGGTAGAGTGTTCCAAGTGGAAAGGCCAGAGACATCACAGCAGGGAGGAGCACTAAGAGGTAACATTTACCTTTATGGTATGCCTGTTAGTGTTCTGTTTGATACTGGTGCATCTATGTCAATAGTGGCTAGGAAATTTGTTGATGCCATGAAATTGCCTACTAAAATCATGCCTAGGATATCCTTAGTGAAAACACCAGGTAGTCAATGTGTTTTTGCTAATGACCTAGCTAAGGACTGTGAGCTAGTAGTAGGAAAGACTAACATTATGACTAGTTTGGTAGTGTTGGACATTCCTAAGTATGATATAGTGCTGGGTATGAATTGGCTTGCTTTGCATAACAGAAAAGTTAATTGTCCTAATAGAAAAATCACATTGCCCGATGGTGAAGTGCATGCATGAGTGAATTTAAGGAATTAGTGTATGAAATGCATGGCATGGGCCTAGATGTACAAGATGAGATACTTGTGATTTCTGAGCATGATTATTTTTATGCATTTAATGAATTGTACTATGAAGAGGAAGTGGACAGAATACCTATAATGAGAGACTTTCCACAAGCATTTCCTAAAGACCTACCAGGTATTCCTCCACCAAGGGAAATTAAGTTTGAGATCAAGCTTACAACCAGGAGCTACTCCAATATCCATTCCTCCTTACAGAATGCCTATCATAGAGATAAATAAGGTCAAGAAACAACTTGATGAACTTCTTGAAAAAAGGTTCATAAGGCCTAGTGTTTCACCATGGGGAGCTCCAGTTCTTTTTGTGAAAAATAAGGATGGATCATTGGTACTATGCATTGACTACAAGAAGCGCAATGCAGTGACTATCAAGAATAAGTATCCGCTCCTTAGGATTGAGGATCTATTTGATCAACTCAAGGGAGCTAAGATCTTCTCCAAGATAGATTAGAGATTTGGATACTTATAGTTGAGAGTAAAGGAATAGGATATTCTTAAGACTGCATTCAAGACCAGTTGTGGGAAGTATGACTACACAGTCATGCCATTTGGTTTGACTAATGCTCCAGCTGCTTTCATGAACCTGATGAATAGGGTGTTCAGACCTCATCTAGACAAATTTGTGGTTGTGTTCATTGATGACATCCTAGTGTATTACAGGGATGGAAATGAACATGAACATCATCTGAAGATTCTCTTAAAGACTTTCTTAGAACATTAGCTTTATGCTAAGTTATCCAAGTTTGAATTTTGGATAAAGGAACTATCTTTTCAAGGACATATTATAGATGCACAAGGGCATAAGGTGGACCCTGAAAAGGTCAAGGCAGTGCAAGAATGGGAAAGACCAAAGACTGTAAAGGAAATCAAAAGCTTCATAGGATTAGTAGGATACTATAGAAGATTTGTATAAGGACTTTCCATGATTGCCTCAATTCTTACTCATTTGACCAAGAAGGGTCAAAGATTTGAGTGGACTAAGAAATGTGGAAAGAGTTTCTAGGAGCTCAAGAAGAGGTTGATTAAAGCTCTAGTATTGATTCTTCCTGATCCAAGCAAACCCTATATTATCTATACAAACACATCTAGATCTAGGTTAGGTTGTGCACATATGCAAGACAAAAATGTTATTACTTATGTGTCAAGGTAGCTGAGACCCCATGAGCAAAATTATCCTACCCATGAGCTATAGCTGGTAGTAGTGATTTTTTCTTTGAAGCAATGGAGATAATGGGTAGTTCCTTTGTGATCTACACTGACCATAAAAGCCTAAAGTACTTGGTCACTTAGAAAGAGTTGAACATGAGGCAAGGGAGATGATTAGAGTACATCAAGGACTATGACGGCAGTATAGAGTACACAAAGGGGAAAGGTAATCTAGTAGCAGATGCCTTGAGCAGGAAGTACATGGGTCTTTTGAAAGGAGGATCCATAGCTGATCATGATGAGCAGAATAGTCTGTTATGCCTATGGCATAAATGGCATAAGTGGGACGAACCCCAAATCTACACATTGACAATCCAATCAGAATGGATTGAAGAGGTCAAAACGGCACAAGAGATAGTTCTAATTTTGAAAAGGATATCAGGAGAGGAAAAAGGTTCCTTGATGAATCCTTTGCCTACAAGTAAGGATTCTTATACTTCAAGGACTGAATCTATGTGCCTAAAGGACCAAAGCTCATGGATGAAATACTTGAAGAAGCTCACACAAGCAAGTTGAACATCCATTGAGGAAATGAGAAAATGTATAAAGACTTGAAGACTTTCTTCTGGTGGTCAAATATGAGGAGAGACATAGTTACTTATGCCTCCAAATGTGCCACATGCTAGAGCGTAAAGGTAGAACACCAGCAGCCAGCTGGTATGCTACAGACACCACTTATACCAGTGACGAAGTGGGGCAACATACCATGGACTTTTTGACTGGGTTGCCAATGACCATATTAAGGCTTGATACAATCTGGGTCATTGTGGATAGGCTAAACAAAAGTGCCCACTTCTTTCCTATGAAACTCACAGATTCTCTGAGAAGTTGGCTCAAATGTATATCTGAATGATAGTGAGGCTACATGGAATACCATATTTCATTATATCTGACAGAGATCCAAGATTTACAACTCAGTTTTGGAGTGCTTTTCACAAAGCACTAGGTACCAAAATCCACCTAAGTACTATTTATCACCCTCAGACTGATGGGCAAACTAAAATGGTGATATAGATATTAGAAGACATGCTCAGGAGTTGTGTGTTGGATTTCAAGGGTGAATGGGAATAACACTTGCCATTGGTGGAATTCTCATATAATAATAGTCATCAGACCATTAATATGGCACCTTATGAAGCATTATATGGAAGAAGGTGCATGACACCCCATTGTTGGGTGGAAGCCTTAGATAGGCTAGAGTTGGGTCCCAAAATTATTAAGGAAACTACTACCAAGATCAAGAACATTCAAGAAAGATTAAAGGTAGCCAATGAAAGAACCACAACCTATGTGAATAAAAGAAGGAGAGACTTTGAGTTTGAGGTTGGTGACAATGTTTGGGTGAAAGTTGCACCAATCAAAGGCACTATTAGACTTGGTAGAAGAACCAAGTTAGCTCCAAGATATAGGTCCTTATGAGATTTTGGATAAAGTTGGCAATGTAGCATACAGGTTAGCTCTACCACCAAGCATGTCAAGTGTTCATAATATTTTTCACCTCAATATGCTTAAGAAGTGTTTGTAGGTCACAAAGCATGCTATTGTGGTGGAAGACAAATATTTGGAACCTAATTAGACATATGAAGAGAAACCTATAGCTATCTTAGCCAAGGATACCAGAAGGTTAAGAAACAAGCTTATTCCTATGGTTAAAGTTCAGTGGTCACACCGCTTTGAAAGAGAAGCAACCTAGGAAATTGATAAAGACCATATGGAAAGGTATTGTTATCCACTCCTAAGTAATCCAGTTATGCAGCCAAAATTGTGCATTTAAACTCGCAGGATTGGTATGTCCTATACCTCATCAGAACAATGCCCCTAGTGTACATACTCAAGTGACCCTCTTGAGCGCTATGTAAATACATGCATATTGGTCTAACCATAACACACATATTCACATTTATGCACACTATGGTAGCTAAGAAGGAAAACACTAGCACAAGTCTTAGTTTTGGCTTCCACACATTAAGCATTCTTATTAGGTTCAAAAATTCTAGCCACTACACCAAAAATTTATCCATTAAACTGTATCATTCTAGCCATGTAACCCCATGTTTTATTTGCTCCATTTTTAAGTGGAGACTTATAAGAAACCAAGAAATTTTTTTTAACATCAATAGCCCATTGATGGACCATGTTATGGATTTTTGAAGTTGGTTACAAAATTCTGACCAAATGAAGAGTAACTTACCAAATTTGTAATGTCATTTCTTTGGCTACAGGGATCCAAATTCAAAAATTATTAAGCCCAATTAAACTTACATATGTCTTCTAGGTGTGGTCAAAATTTCATAGTAAGACTCATTTTACACAAGGAGAAATTAAACTTTATGTACAGGGTCAAAATTCTAGACACTTTTGCACCGTTTTGCCCATACAATTTTTCCAAATCATGCAAACACTTCTTTCACAAAGGGTAAGCCCTCAAAGGCTATCCCATATATGTCAATTTCACGTAGGAAATACATGCCCTTACATTTAACAGCTATCTATGGCCAAAATAGAATTTACAAGTGAGCAGCCTATCATTCACACTTTGGCAACTTCACATCACATCATATACATAGCTAATACACTACTCAAATGTTCACATACTTGTCTCATTTTACATACACTACATGTACATACATACATGCAGTACATAATGGTCTTAACTTAGATAAATATGCACCCTAAGTTACAGGAGTGCCTGAGACACAATATACTCTAGAAATAGGATGTTGGATAGTTGCTATACAACACAATAAGCACCATCACTAAAAAAACCAAATGTGTTCCTAAAATCAGAAAACTATCCAGATCATAGCTAGATACATGGAATTTTAATTTGATTAAAACTAAGATCAAAACTCAAAAGACAAAGGTTAGTTTGAATGTGTTCTTTCAGCTGGACCTGAAATGGCAGAATTAGGGGGAGTAAGTTTCACTGAGAAACTTAGTAAGGGTAGCACTTGGATTCAATAGGCAATGTAACCATCATTAAAACCTGCATCCAATGACACTAACACACAAAAACCACAATGCATATATACAAGATATAGCAACCAAATGCAGTAGCCATTCACAACCAACAAACACATGAAATGCGGCAGCAACATATACCATAGACTAGTCCATAAAAGGTGCAACAAACATAAATAAATCACTATTGCAACCCTCCTTAAGCTAATGCTTGGTCTTAGGAGGATTTTAAAACTAGTTAGTACTAACTTTGGGATAAAAAAAACCCTCATTTCAATTACATCTTTGTGCACTTCCCACTAGGTCACAAAACCTTCAATAAGTGCACCACCCTCACTAGGCTTACTTCATCAAGCTCATGGCTCTCTTCCAAGCTTAGCCCTAGCTCCATGGTTGCTTGAAAATACAAAAAACAACCCATGGGAGCAAGAGAACCCTTACCAAAGTGGGTAGGTGGAAAATCAAGCTTGATCCTTGAAGTATCTAAGCAATAGCTCTAGTTTGCTTCCAATTGCTTCCTTTTGCCTTCAATTTAAATTAACTGCAAGTTTTAAGGTGTGGTGGCTATGGAGGAAGTGTGGCTATGTTCTTGGGCTAGAGCAAGCTGAAAATGGGAAAGAGATAAGCGAGTTGGCCACTTAAATGGGCTTAAATGAGGTTCTGTGCACAAAACACACTTAAGAAGCTTAACCTTGCTTTATGTCATTTACTTTGCCCATAAGCATGGTTTCTTTGTCTTAAACTTATTGGTCCATAGTTTACCCACATTTTTTTTACCAATTTCCAAGCCATAGCAGCCCCTCACTAGGTTGGAAAACTCCAAATTGCTCCATCTAACTTAAATAAAGGACAAAGACATCTTAAGGCCTACATTAGAACACTCAGGTCCTTTCTGCCTTTTTTTGTTTGCTTTGTCCTTAGTTGTCTTCAAAAAGAAATTTGGTCCTCCAATAGCACTTTCATACCATTCATATCCTTTCCATAACTCTCTAAAGCTCTTTCTTAAGTGTTTGCAATTAAGTACTTGAATTTCCAAAACCTTACAAAAAAGTCCATAGGTTGCTTAACACATAAGCAATCCTTAAGGCTTTTCTCGGGGGCCAAGTTACCAACTTGGAACACTTTTAAGGAAGTGTTCATTATACCTTTTACCCTTCACAGTTCAATCACTATGAAGAGAATTACACAATATAATGGTTTTTGACCATTATGCCACACTTTGTAATTCTCCAATTTTTGTGAGGTGGTAATAATGCTCCCCTTTTTAAAAATTTTGACCTTCAAAATAGCCTTTAGCTTTGGGTATTCTTTAGGATCCCATTCCATAAGGTATTTTTTAGTTTCCCAAGTTGCTTCCCTTTTTGAAGTGGTGTGACCACAGAACTTTAACAATGGGAATGAGCTTGTCTCTTAACCTTCTGGTATCCTTGGCTAAGATAGCTATAATTTCTCTTTATATGTCAAGTTAGGTTCCAAATATATGTATTCAACCACAATAGCATGCTTTATGTCCAATAGACACTTCTTATGCATGCTGATGTGAAAAACATTATGAACACTTGACCTGCTTAGCGGTAGAGCTAACCTGTATGCTACCTTGCCAAGTCTGTCCAAGATCTCATAAGGACCTATGTATCTTGGAGCTAACTTGGTTCTTCTACCAAATCTGACAGTGCCTTTGGTTGGTGCAACTTTCAGCCAAACATTGTCACCAACCTCAAATTCCCAGTCTTTTCTTCTTTTGTTCACATAGGATATGGTCCTTTCATTGGTTGCCTTTAATCACTCTTGAATTTTCTTGATTTTGGCTGTAGTTTCCTCAATAATTTCGGGACCCAACTCTAGCTTGTCCAAGGCTTCCACCCAACAATAGGGTGCCATGCACCTTCTTCCATTTACTGCTTCATAATGTGCCATGCCAATGGTGCTTTGGTAACTATTGTTATATGAGAATTCAACCAATGGAAAATGTTGGTCCCATTCACCTTTGAAATCCAACACAGCTTCTGAGCATGTCTTCCAGTATCTGTATCACTCTTTCAGATTACCTAGCTGTCTGAGAACGATAAGCAGTATTCAGGTGGATTTTAGTTCCTAGTGCTTTATGAAAAACACTCCAAAACCAAGTTGTAAATATTGGATCTCTATCAGATACAATAGAGTTTGGCACTCCATGTATTCTCACTATCTCCTGGACATACATTTGAGTTAACTTATCCAAGGTGTCTATGGGTTTCATAGGCAAGAAGTGCTAGATTTGGTTAGCCTATCCACAATGACCTAGATTGTATCATGCCTTAATCTGGTCATAGGCAACCCAGTCAAAAAGTACTTGGTTATGTTGCCCCACTTCCTCACTGGTGTAGGTAGAGTCTATAGGGTACCAGCTGGCTTCTAGTGCTCTACCTTTACCCACTGGCATTTGGCACATTTGGAGACATAAGTAACTATGTCTCTCATCATATTTGGCCACCAGAAGTATGTCTTCAAGTCTTTATACATTTTCACACTTCCTGGATGGATGTTCAACTTCCTTGTGTAAGCCTCATCAAGTATTTCATCTCTGAGCTTTGGTCCTCATCCTTTACTCTCAACTGGAAGTATCAAGTTCTCAAATCTATCTTGCAGAAGATTTTAGGTCCCTTGAGTTGATCAAAAAGATCCTCAATCCTATGGAGTAGATAGTTGTTCTTGATAGTCACTCCATTGAGCTTCCTGTAGTTAACGCATAGCATCAAAGATCTATCATTCTTCTTCACAAAGAGAACAGGAGCTCCCCATGGTGAAACGCTTGGCCTTATGAACCCTTTTTCAAGAAGTTCATCAAGTTGTTTCTTGAGCTTATTCATCTCTATGACAGGCATTCTATAAGGAGGAATGGATATTGGACTAGCTCTTGGTTGTAACTTGCTCTCAAATTCAATCTCCCTTAGTGGAGGAATACCTGGTAGATCTATAGGAAATAGTTGTGGGAAGTCTTTTGCTACAGGTATTCTACCCACTTCCTCTTCATCATGCAAATCATTCAATGCATAACAAAAATCATGCTCAGAAATCACAGATACCTCATCTAATACCTCTAGTTCCATGCTATGCATTTAATACACTAATTCCTTAGAATTCACTAATGCATGCACTTCACCATCAAGTAATGTGATTTTTCTTTTAGCACAATCAATTCTTCTGTTATGCATAGCAAGCCAATTCATACCCATCACTAATCATACCTAGGAATGTCCAACACTAGCAAATTAGTCATAACCTTAGTCTTTCTTACTACTAGCTAACAATCTTTAGCTAGGTCACTAGTTAAAAGACATTGACTACTTGTTGTTTTCACTAAGCATATACTAGGCATGATTTCAGTAGGCAATTTCAAGGCATCAATAAGCTCCCTAGCCACTATAGACACAGATGCACTAGTATCAAACAAAACACTAACAGGCATACCATTAAGGTAAATGTTACCTCTAAGTGCTCCTCCCTACTGTGATGTCTCTGAACTCTCAACTTGGAAGACTCTGCCAGCTCTTTGTACTGGGGGTCGAGGAACTGGAGGAACAAGCCTCTGCCATCCCTCCTTAGGTGCTCCCTTTCTAGGTCCTACCCTAATACCCCAATAGGCCTTTCTAGACCTTGGTATTCTGTCCTCCTTTGAGCCCATGACCAGTCTTTGATCCAATGATCCATGGATCCACATCTTAGACACGCCTGGGTGTCAAAATAGCAAGGTTTCTTTCCTTGAAACTTTGTGCACATAGGGCACCTTAGGCCAGGGGACTTCCCGTTCACCTTGCCCTCTCCACCAAGATTGGAACTCTTGGCAATTCCCTTGCCATGTAATGGCTTTTTTTGCTTCCCTCCTGCCTGGCTACTTTCCCCTAGTCCACTAGGAAAGTACCGAGTCTCATACTCCTCTTGCTCTACTAATAGAGCTTTCTTCATTACTTCATAGTATGTGACTGCTCCAAAAGGTCTTACAGCCTTTCTGATAACTGACCTTAGGCCTCTAACAAATCTTTTGGCCTTCAACTCCTCCAGTCCATGATAAAGAGGAGCATACCTCACCAACTGATTGAATTTGTGCTCATACTCTGGGACACTGAGGTTGTCCTGCCTTAGAGTATCAAATTTGGCTTGCTTCATATCCTTGATGGCATCACTGATGTACTACTCTTGGAATAGCTAAGTAAACTCTGACCAGGTCATTTTCGTGTCTTCTCCTCGCCTTCTGCCCCTCTGGATAGCATATCTAGCTCTGGTATTTCTCCATCACATCTCTGCACTGCCTACCAGATTGTAGGTAGCCAGTGGCACTCTCTTGGTAGAGCTGAATGGCACGCTTTCAAACATTTTTTTCAACGAATATTAACCACTCATTAGCTCTCTCTCGCCCAACTTCTCCATCAAACTGTGGAGGTCTTAGGCCTTGGAACCTCTCCAACAGTCTGACTTCATCTAGGCCTTCAAAATCCTCTTGTGTCTCCTAGATCTATGAGAGCCTCTGTATGGTGATGCTCTTTATGATCTCTCTGCCTTCCCTCGGATCTTCTCTTATGGCCTTCCTCAATCTTATTCCTAATGGAGGAATGGTCATAGATTAAGGGATTAGTCCTAGACACATGACCAATCTCAGATCTTACTCTTCTGCCTCTCAGATTTCTCTTATCCTCATCTTTCACCTTAACAATTTCATCATTTGTATCTTCTATGCTTCTAGAAGGAACATATTCAGATGTGTTCCTAGTATTTTCTTTAGGTTGCTGTCGTGCATCCTGAACTGGTTTTACTAAAGCTAATTGGACTTCTTGCTATTGTGCTTGAATCAGCCTTACTAAGTTTTCATTGATTAGAGCTAAGTTCCTCTGAAGCTCTAACCAAACTTGAGGCACTTCAGGGTTTGGTACCCCTTGTTGCCCCTGATTCCCTCTATTTTGTCCATTTCTTTATTGCTTAGAATCAGTAAGAGGCTTTCGGGGTGGTTCCCCTCTCCTTTTGGCAAGCATGTTTACTTCATGCATTAATGATTCATCGTAGAGCACATATAAAGATCATAGGTATTTCAATGGTACTTGACACTAGTAGCTAACGAACTGAGTTCATGTATGTAGATGCATGCAAGGCAACTATCTGCTATGTACATGTACAAACCATGCTCTGATAGCAACATCTGTTACCCACTCTAGGGTAATCCAGTTATGGTGCCAAAACTGTGCATTTAAACTCCCAGAATTGGTGTGTCCTGCAGGTCATCAGAATAACACGCATAGTGTACATACTAAAGTGACCCTCTTGAGCACTATGTAAATACATGCATATTGGTCTAACCATAACACACATATTCATATTTATGCACACCATGGCAGCTAAGAAGGAAAACACTGGCACAAGTTTTTGTTTTGGCTTCCACACATTAAGCATTCTTACTAGGTTCAAAAATTTCGACAACTGCACCCAAACTTCCTCCATTAAACTATATCATTCTAGCCTTGAAACCCCATTTTTTCTCTACTCCATTATCAAGTAGATATTTATAGCAAAGCAAGGAATTTTTCTTTATATCAATAGTCCATCGATGGACCAAGTTATGAATTTTTTAAGTTGGTTACAAAATTCTGACC
>KK902250.1:0-22870 GCA_000696445.1 Aquilaria agallochum | reverse complement strand
TAGCTAACGAACTGAGTTCATGTATGTAGATGCATGCAAGGCAACTATCTGCTATGTACATGTACAAACCATGCTCTGATAGCAACATCTGTTACCCACTCTAGGGTAATCCAGTTATGGTGCCAAAACTGTGCATTTAAACTCCCAGAATTGGTGTGTCCTGTAGGTCATCAGAATAACACGCATAGTGTACATACTAAAGTGACCCTCTTGAGCACTATGTAAATACATGCATATTGGTCTAACCATAACACACATATTCATATTTATGCACACCATGGCAGCTAAGAAGGAAAACACTGGCACAAGTTTTTGTTTTGGCTTCCACACATTAAGCATTCTTACTAGGTTCAAAAATTTCGACAACTGCACCCAAACTTCCTCCATTAAACTATATCATTCTAGCCTTGAAACCCCATTTTTTCTCTACTCCATTATCAAGTAGATATTTATAGCAAAGCAAGGAATTTTTCTTTATATCAATAGTCCATCGATGGACCAAGTTATGAATTTTTTAAGTTGGTTACAAAATTCTGACCAAATGAACAGTTACTTACAAACATTGTAATGTCATATCTTTGGCTACAGGGCTCCAAATTCAAAAATTCCAAGGCTGGGCTAAACCTCTAGATGTATTCTAGGTGTGGTCAAAATTTCATACCAATATTATTTTTACACAGGGTGATATTAAACTTTGGGTGTAGGGTCAAAATTCTAGCCACTATTGGACCATATTACCTATACAATTTTTCGAAACCATGCAAACACTTCATTCACAAAGGGTAAGCCCTCAAAGGCTATCCTATATATGTCCATTGTAGATAGGAAATACATGCCCTTTCATTTAACAACCATATGTGGCCAAAATATATTTTACAAGTAAGCAGCCCATCATCCACAGTTAGGCAGCTTTGCACCACATCATATACATAGCCAAAACACTACTCAAATGTTCACATACGTGTCTCATTTTACACACACTGTATGTATATGCATACATGCACTTCGTAATGGTCTTAACTCAACTAAATATCCACCCTAAGTTACAAGAGTGCCTAAGACACAATAGACTCAAGAAACAAGATGCTGGACAGTTGCTGCACAACACAATAAGAACCATCACTAAAAAAACCAAATGTCCTCCCAAAATCACAAAACCTTCCATATCACAACTAGATACGTGGAACTTTAAGTACCTAAATATTCAGATCAAAAATCAATTGAAAAAGGTCAGTTTGAATGTGTTCTTTTAGTTAGACCTGAAATGGCAGAATTGAGGGGAGTAAGTTTCACTGAGAAACTTAGCAAGGGTAGCACTTTGATTCAATAGGCAATGTAACAATCATTAAAACCTACATCCAAATACACTAAAACAAAAAACAATGCAAATATACAAGAAATAGCAACCAAATACAGCAGCCATTCACAACCAACAAGCACATGAAATGTGGCAGCAACATATACCATAGATTAGTCCATCAAAAATGCAATAAACATAAATAAATCACTATGGTAGCCCCCCTCAAGCTAACGCTTTGTCTTAGGAGGATTTTAATGCTGGTTAGTACAAAATTTGTGCTCTATAAACCATCATTTCACTGCCACCTTTGTGCACTTCACACTAGGTCACAAAGCCTTCAATAAGTGTACTCCCCTCACTAAGCTTGGTTGATCAAGCTCATGGCTTTCTTCCAAGCTTAGCCCTAGCTCCATGGTTGCTTGAAAATACATAAAATAACCCATGGGAGCAAGAGAACCCTTACCAAATTGGGTAGGCTGAAAATCAAGCTTGATCCTTAAAGTATCCAAGCAATAGCTCTAGTTTGCTTCCAATTACTTCCTTTCGCCTTCAATTTCAACCAATTGCAAGTTTGAAGGTGTTGCAGCTATGGAAGAAGTGTGGCTGTGTTATTGGGCTAGAGGAGGCAAAAAATGGGAAAGAGATAAGTGAGTTGGCAACTTAAATGGGCTTAATGAGATTAATTGCACAAAACACACTTAACAAGCTTAACCTTGCTTTATGTCATTTTCCTTGCCCATAAGCATGGTTTTTTTGTCTTAAACTTATTGGTCCATAGTTTGCTCACATTTTTTACCAATTTCCAAGCCATAGCCGCCCCTCCCTAGGTGGGAAAACTCAAAATTGCTCCATCTGACTTAAGTCAAATATATACACATCTTAAGGCCTACATTAGAACACTTAGGTCCTTTATGCTTTTTTTGTATTTTCTTCATCCTTAGTTTTCTTCCATAAGCAATTTGGTCTTCTAATAACACTTTCATACCATTCATATCCTTTCCATAACTCTCCAAAGCTCTTCCTTAAGAGTTTGCTAAGTACCTGAATTTTCAAAACCTTACAAAAGAGTCCATAGGTTGCTTGAGAAACAAGCAACCCTTAAGGCTTTTTTTGGGGGTCCAAGTTACCAACTTGGAACACTTTTAAGGAAGTGTTCATTACACCTTTTACCCTTCATACTTCAATCACTGTGAAGAGAATTACATAATATAATAGTTTTTGACTATTATGTCATACTTTGTAATTCTCCCATTTTTGTGAGGTGGTAACAAGTATCCTACAGAATACTGGAAGCTCAAGGCCATTTTGGATGACCAAAATTTTTAAAGGGGGGGAGGATTGTTACCACCTCATAAAAATGAGAGAATTACAAATGTGGCATAATGGTAAAAAAACCATTATATTGTGTAATTCTCTTCATAATGATTGGAGAATCAGGGGTAAAAGGTATAATGAAAACCTCCTTAAAAGTTTTCTAAGTTGTTAACTAGGCCCCCAAGAAAAGACTTAAGGATTGCTTCTTTTTTAGGTAACCTATGGACCTTTCTATAAGGTTTTGGAAATTTGGGTACTTAATTACAAAACTATCAAGAATGAGCCTTGGAGAGTTATGGGAAGGATATGAATGGTATGCAAGTGTTATTAGAGGACCAAATTGCTCATGAAAGACAAGTTTGGACAAAGGAAACACTTAAGGCATAAAGGACCTAAATGTCTTAGTGTAAACCTTAAGATGTTAAAGCTTTTGACTTAAGTCAAATGGTGGAATTGTGGGGTTATCCTACCACGGGGGAGGTGGCTATGGCTTGATAAATAGTAAAAAAGGTGGCAAAAATATGGACCAATAAGTTTAAGACAAAGAAATCATGCTTATGAGCAAAGAAAATGACATAAAGCATGATTAAGGCTAATAAGGATGTTTAGTATCCTAAAGCAAATTTATGAAGCCAAACTCAATTTTTCTTCTCACATATTTGACCCAACCAGCCACCACCCTACTCCACACTTCCCCCATAGCTCCTCTATAGCCACCATACCTCCAAGATTGAAATTGAAGGCAAAAGGAAACAATTGGCAGCAAACTAGAGCTATTGCTTGAATAATTCAAGGATCAAGTTTCAAATTTGGCCTACACATCCTAGTAAGGGTTCTCATGCTCTCATGGATTGCTTATTGTATTTTCAAGCATCCATGGAGCTAGGGCTAACCTTGGAAGAGAGGCATCTGTTTAATGAACCAAGCTTAGTGAAGGGAGTGCACTTATTGAAGGTTTTGTGACCTAGTGTGAAGTACACAATGATGATGGCAGTGAAGTGAGGGTTTCTACAGCATAAAGTTAGTTCTAACTAGTGTTAAAATCCTCCTAAGACCAAGCATTAGATTGAGGAGGCCTGCGATAGTGATTTACTTAAGTTTATTGTGTGTTTTATGGACAAACCAATGGTTTATGTTCCTGCCGCATTTCATGTGTTTGCTGGTTGTGAATGGCCACCGCATTTGGTTGCTATATGTTGTATATATACATTGTGGTTTTGTATTTTAGTGTCTTTGGATGTAGGATTTAATCAGGATCACATTTCCTTATGAAACCAAGTGTTTCCCTTACTAAGTTTCACAATGAAACTTAATTCTGTCAATTTTGCCATTTCAGGGCTAGCAGAAATATCACATTCAAACTGACTTTTTTTGTTTGAGTTTTCATCTAAAATTTTAGGTATTTTAACTTCCATGTATCTAGTTGTGATATGAAAAATTTTGTGATTTTAGAAGCACATTTGGTATTTTTAGTGATGGTGCTTATTGCGTTATGCAACAGCTGTCCAACATCCTATGTAGAATCAATATTGGCATGAAATTTTGACCACACCTAGAGCACATCTAGAGGTTGAATTGGGATTTCAAATTTCTCAATTTGGAGCCCTATAGCCAATGATATGACATTGCAAAGTTGGCTAAGTTACTGTTCATTTGGTCAGAATTTTGTAACCAAGTTAAAAAATCCATAACTTGATCCATACATAGGCTATTGATGTTAAAAAAATTACTTGGTTTAGTTAAAGACTCTACTTGATGATGAAGCAAATAAAATAAGGGGTTACATGGCTAGATTAATAGAGTTTTTTGCAAGAAGTTTCAGATGCAGTGGCTGGTCACTTACACTTAATAAGATTGCATAATGTGTGGTAGCCAAGATTAAGACTTGTGCTAGTGTTTTCCTTCCTTGCTACCATGGTGTGTATAAAATGTGAATATGTGTGTAATGGTTGGACATTAAGGGTATTGTTTTGATGGCCTACGGAACATACCAATCCTAGGAGTTTTAAATGCACAATTTTGGCACCATAATTGGACTACCCCAAAGTGGGTAACAGCAGCAGTGTTGTTTGTGAAAAAGAAAGAAGGTACACTTAGGCTATGCATTGACTATAGGAAGCTCAATGCCATGATGGTAAATAATAAGTATCCTTTCCTTCGAATTGCGGACTTATTTAATTTGCTTAAGGGAGCTACAGTATTCTTAAAGATTGCTTTAAGATTTGGATACTTCCAATTCATGGTTAATGAAGTAGATATTCCTACGACTATTTTCAGAACAAGATATGGGCACTTTTAGTGTGTAGTAATGCTTTTCGGGCTTACTAATGACCCAGCATTTTTCATGGATCTAATACAGAGGATATTCAAATCATTCTAGACCATTTTGTGGTGATTTTATAGATGACATCCTATTATATTCAAAGGATGAGGAGGAACATAAAAATCAATTGAGAATGGTGCTGACTTGTTAAAAAGATACCATTATATGGCTAGTTGAGTAAATGCCATTTCTGGGAAAACCATATTGAATTCTTAGGCCATGTGATAAATGGACAAGGAATGGCTGTGGATCAAATAAAGATTGAACTATCTTGCAATGGAAACAACCTAAAAATATCATAGAGATAAAAAGTTTCTTAGGACTAGCTAACTATTATAGGAGATTTGTACCTATATTTTTTGTCATGGCAGCTCCATTAACAAAGCTGACAAGAAAGGGGCAGAAATTTGAATGGTCTAAGGAAAGAGAGAAAAGCTTCCAAGAACTTAAGAACAAGAGCTCTTCAGCCCTTATATTGATACTGCCTAATCCCAATAAACCTTTTGGGGTTTTTACTGATGCATATATGGTAGGATTAGGATGTGTGTTAATGCAAGAAAAGCAAGCCATTGCTTAAGGTTCAAGATAGTTAAGACCACATGAGAAGAATTATCCAGTACATGACCTAGAATTAGCAGCTGTGGTCTTTTCTTTAAAATAGTGGAGACATTACCTATTAGGTAATAAGTTCTAAATCTTTACTGACCACAAAAGCCTCAAGTAGTGATAGCTGAAGGATTATCGCCCATAGGAGCTTCAGACACATGTACTTAACACCATCTTCGGAATAAAATACGACCAACCTTGGGAAAGGCTCTACACCAACCTTAGAAACCTACCACCATCGTTAAAAGGGATACCTCCCCAATATGGTCTATGTAACCGATAGGCTTCCCCAGTCCCTCTTAGAGGAAATCTTACATTCGAAGGGGTCTCCAGTTGCCGAAGGGTCCTAACGGAAAATGAAAAATACTATTTTAAGGGACCACTTATTGGAACCTTGCACATGCCTCTACCCTTTGAAGAATAACTGCCTATAGACAGTTGGAGACACTTCTCCCTGGAGTTGCGAACCTAATCTAGCCGGCCACATGTCCTAATCTATACAAATTGGGGATAATGACCTTCTCCTTTAGGTCTCCTATAAATACAGGGGGAGGCTCCTAGGTAATACATACAAGAAACACCCTCTCATTCCATTCTCTACCCTTGACAACTTCTCCCCTCATATACTAAATTGGGTGTCAAAGATCCCTCCCTTGGAAACACATTCCATGGAGCTCCTAACCCTTATTCTCCAAGTGCTACAAATACCATGTAGGTGAAGTTCTACCGGAGGTCCAACATGTCCTACATCAAAGATGTGCTAGAGCATCAAGTACGACTTTCCTAAAAAAGAGTTGACTATGAGGAAAAGGAGATGGCTTGAATACCTTAAAGACTTTGATTGTGCCATTGAGTACACAGAAGGCAAAGCAAATAAAGTGGCTAATGCCCTGAGCAAGAAATATACAGCTATCTTTAGGCATGGAGGAGGAGAAGAACAGAATAAGCTTAATAGCTTGACTTGTTTGGCTAACAAGTGGCTAGGATAGGAAAAAGCTCAATTGAGAATGGTGACTATTCAATACAAAAAGCACAATAGCGAGATACAGATCTTGTGAGAATATTTGGCCAGAGACATGGAAAACTATTTCAAGGGTTTTCCTGTAGGTAGTGATTGTTGTATTTCCAAGACAGGATCTATGTACCCAAAGGATATGATTTAAGAGAAAAAAAAACTTGAAAGAAGCTCATCCTAGTAAAATCAGCAAACACCTGAAAACCAAGAAGCTGTACTAGAATTTAAAGGAACACTTTTGGTTGTCAAATATGAAATAAGAAATTGGCATCTTTGTAACCAAATATGATGTGTGCCAACAAGTAAAAGTGGAACATTAAAGACCAGGGGGTAAATTATAGAGTTTACCCGTATCAAAGAGAAAATGGGGATCTATAGCCATGGATTTCCTAGTAGTCATGCCTATGATCAGAAGAAGACATGATTCTATTTGGGTGATTTTGGTTAGACTTACAAAGTCAACCTACTTCTTACCCATTAATCTCATCGATCCATTGGATAGGCTAGCATAGCTGTATGTTAGAGAAATAGTAAGATTACATGTATACAAGATGACATAATTTTAGAGTTTTGGAGATCCCTACATCAGGCATTAGGTACTCAACTGAAACTAAGTTCAGCTTATTATCCTCAGATAGATGGGTAAACAGAGAGAACTATATAAGCTCTTGTGGACGTGCTAAGATGTTGTGTATTATATTTTAAAGGACAATGGGATCAACTCTTACCCTTAATAGAATTGTTCTATAACAACAGTTATCACTTAGTGAGAAAGATGGAAGTTTAAGAAGTTTTGTATGCAAGAATGTACATCACTACTCATTGTTGGCAAGACCATAAGGATCAGGTGGAAATAGGGCTTATAGAACTGATGGGTCTTTGGGATGGGTATTCTTGCAGAAGGTCCACTTTACAAATTAAAAGTGCCTCGATAAGGTGATAAATCTTCCATATTAAAAGCAGTACTAATATTAAGTTCAGCAGGTAAATTAAGCACATATGCATTTGGTCCAAGCTTCTTTGAAATAGAAAACGGGTCCACGGCTCGAGTATATAACTTTTTAAAATTAGTTTTTTTTAGTCACTCAGGTCTTATACGAACCATGACTTCATCACCAACATTAAATTCCTTACCCCTATGATGCACATCAACAGCAAATTTATAGTTCAAATTACTCAAAACAATCTTTCATTTAACCTCAGGATGCAAATCATGGATATGTTGGGCAAAGGATTTAGTAGGTTCAAAAACCCGAAAATGAGGGAGAAGACGAACTACATCAAGGGAAGTGTGAGGCTAAGAGTTTAAGCCCCCGGACATGATCTCCCTTACTACTAAGGAAAACACATACCCACTTGTTAGGCTCTTTTGCAAAAAAATCTTACCGTTCAAAAATTAGATTACAAACTCATTGTTTGAAATTTTTCATACCTAATTCGATTGAGATCTTTCACCCAACTGTTGAGTCAAATCACAAAACTTGAACAGTTGACTTTTTCAACCTCTCTACAGTATCCACACAAGCCTTTCAGGATCACCACACCTCAACCATGTCCTGGTAGATGCGTTTCTCTTGAGCCCATGGTTCTAGCTTGTGTCCTCAAAGGAATGGCAGGAGAAAAGTGCAGCTAGTTTTTAGAACTCTTCTGATTTCATCCTTTTGGGAGGCTAGGGCAAGAGCTATGAATTTTTCACTATATGATGTATTTATAGTGAGACTCAATTCCCAAGCCTAATGGGTTTTAAATCCCTAATCCAATTAGGTTTAACTTTGGGCTTACTAATGGCTCAACTTTTGGGACAATTATTAATACAAAATTATCATGAAACCATAACCCAAATAATGTAGCCCATGCACTCAAATAATCCAAATAGGCTTTATGTGTGCGACCCAATAGGCTCTTGCCACATTGGTAATGATCATAAATCACATTTACGATCCTAAACAATGACCGGTGTCAAGTACCACATCATTGCTACCCAAGTGATAAGATTGTTGGTGATTTGACTGAACCTTTATGACCATTATCTGTATATGCCATTGTCTCTTTCTCCAACATATCAAGGCCAAGCACAAGACATAGAATGTGTCACTCTCATATAGCCCAATCTATGGTTGCTTGATTTCCAAATAGATAAACTTAAACTGATGACATTTATATCGTATATCAAGTCATCCAAGCATGGCCATGCATTTTCTAAGTCTCACTCTATCAAGGGGCCTAAAGATATCACTCCCGTTACATAGGAAGGACAAATCTCATCTTGATCATACAAAACCCTCCGCATGATATTTGATATACCCAATGACCTCATTCATGTTTACTCAGTTACGAGCAACAAGGGAAAGTATCAAAGTATATCATGTAAGGAACCTTGATGACCTTAGGTGAAAGGATTACATATACATGATCACTATGAGAATCACTTATGACACTCATATAATGATCCATGTAGCGTTCTCATGGTGGGTCAGTCCAGTACACAAGTTCTCAAACTTGTACCCACATGTAGACTACATATCTCATATTAGTCTCTACATATGCTGTTTGTTATGTATTATTGTAACCCACTCCACAAAAACATTGGACCTGGGAGATTTAAGAATACTATTATTCTAAGGTTGTAATTACGTTTGATTATCTCACATAGAAAGTATATAACAAATACAATTACTAGATTAATGCCTCAAGAAAATATCATGCCTCAATGCCCAAAATGCAATCATCTCATGATTGGCTTTTGGGCACAACACTAACAATCTCCCACTTGCACTAAAGCCAATCATCCATGTATCTTATACCGATAGACATAGAATGGCTATCATGCTTCTACTGGGTAAGGGGTTTTGTTAGTGGATTAACAATGCTGCTGTCTGTCGAAGTCCTGCATATCCTCACATCACCCCTTTCGATGATCTCCCTGATGAGATGATAGCGCCAGAGTATATGTTTGGATCGTTGATGAGATCGAGCTTTCTTGGCCTGTGTGATTGCTACATTGTTGTTACAATAGAGCTTAATTGGGTCAGCAATGCTTGGAGCCACTCCAAGTTCAGTGATGAACTTCTTGATCCAAAGTACCTCCACAGCATTAGAGGCAGCCATGTACTTAGATTCTATTGTAGAGTCGGCTACTGTTCCTTGCTTTGAACTCTTCCAGCTCACAGCGCCACCACCAATGCAAAACACATAACTAGATTACAATCTGAAGTCATCTGAAGTCGTCCTTATCGAATTGGAAGCTAGCATCAGTGTAACCCCTTATAACAAGTTTATCTTCACCTCCAAAGACCAAGAATGCATCCTTAATCCTTTGCAAGTACTTAAGGATGTTCTTAACAATTGTCTAGTGACTCTCACTGGGGTTTGATTAGTACCTGCTCATCATGATTAAGGCATACAAGACATTAGGATGAGTACATATCATGGCACGCATGATAGATCCAATTGCCAAGGCATATGGAATCTTACTCATGTGCTCTCTCTCCTGAGGTGTACTTAGACATTAAGAACTAGAAACAATTATAACATGTTACATGGGCAAGAAACCTTTTTAGTACCCTATCAATGTATGTGCTTTGACTTAGGCCGAGTAGCTTTCTAGATCTATCTCTGTAGATCCTAATGCTTAACACATAGGCTGCTTCACCAAAGTCCTTCGTAGAGAAACATTTCCCTAGCCAAGTCTTCATAAATTATAGCTCGAGAACATCATTCTCGATGACTAGTATGTCATCCACATATAACACCAAGAAGACAATTACCCTCCCACTAACCTTCTTGTAGACACAAGGTTCATCCTCATTTTTTATGAAACCAAACTCTTTAATTGCCTCATCAAAATGAAGATTCCATCTCTGAGAATCTTGCTTCAGCCCATAAATGGACCTTTGCAACTTGCATACTTTATTCGCATTCTTTAGAGTGATAAAACCTTTAGGCTGTGTCATGTACACATCCTCAAGTAGCTTCCC
Source organism: Aquilaria agallochum (assembly GCA_000696445.1). Classification (NCBI taxonomy): domain Eukaryota; kingdom Viridiplantae; phylum Streptophyta; class Magnoliopsida; order Malvales; family Thymelaeaceae; genus Aquilaria; species Aquilaria agallochum. The sequence goes on along the minus strand of KK902250.1, from coordinate 12,335 downwards.
ATTTAGGAATGTAGTTTTGACTTCCATTTGCCATATCTCAGAATCATAGTGTCCAGCAATAGCCAATAAGATTCAAATGGATTTACGCATGGCAACTGGTGAAAAAGTCTCATCATAGTCAATACCTTGAATTTGCTTGAAACCTTTTGCAACCAATCACCCCTTAAAGGGAATCAAATTACCATCCATGTCATTCTTCTTCTTGAAAACCCCTTTGCACCCTATAGGTTTTACCCATTTAGGTCAATCAACCAAATTCCATGCTTGGTTTTCATACATGGATTCCATCTCTAACATCATGGCCTTTAGCCACTTCTTAGAGTTAGGCCCCAGCATAGCTTGTTGGTAGGTTGTAGGCTCATCCTAATCCATGAGCATCACATCACCAGTGTGAGTCATGAAAAATCCATATCTCTCAAGCTCACGCTGAATCCTACCAAACCTACATGTGCTTTGTGCTATAGGAACAGACTTTTGAATCACAACATCCTGTGGTGTCTGTTTAGGCTCCATTTCAGGTTTAATGTCCCCTTGTTGTTCTTGGTTTTCTTCAAGTTTTACTTTCCTCACACTGGTTCCCTTAGAGATAAACTATTTCTTTAGAAAGAACCCAGTTTGAGCAACAAACACTTTTGCTCAGAAGGATTGTAGTAATAGTAACCCTTTGTTTATTTGGGATACCTAAAAAGAAGGCATTTATGAGATTTGGGCCATAGCCTGTCAGACGATTGAAATTTCACATAAGTGTCACAGGCCTAAATCTTCATAAAAGATAGACTGGGACACCTCCCACTCCATATCTGATATGGTGTCTTTTGAACCGATTTAGATGGAACTCAGTTTAGTGTAAAAGTGGCTATCTCTAGAACATGTCCCCAAAAGGAGTTTGGAAGGTCTGATTGACTCATTATAGATCAAACCATGTCTAACAGAGTTCAATTTCTCCTTTCAGATACACCATTCCATTAAGGTGTACCAGGTAAAGTGAGTTGTGATATTATACCACACTCTTTTAGGTAGCCAATGAATTCTCAGTCCAAGTATTCTCCACCTCGATCTAACCGAAGTACTTTGATACTCTTACCGAGTTGATTCTTTACTTCATTCTTGAATTCATTGAACTTTTCAAAGGATTCTGACTTGTGTCTCATGAGATACATATAGACATATTTATTGAAGTCATCAGTAAAGGTAATGAAGTACTGGAAACCTCCTATAGTATGTGCACACATAGGGCCACACACATCACTATGTATGAGCCCTAATAACTTGTTAACCCTTTCACTTTGCCCAGTGAAAGGGGTTTTGGTCATCTTGGCCAATAAACATGACTCACATGTCACATATGATTCAAAATCAAATGAGTCCAGGAGTCCATCCTTATGGAGCTTGGATATGCAGGTCTCATTTATATGGCCCAGATGACAGTGCTAGAGATAGATCGAATTCGAATGATTCAATCTGACATTCTTGGTGTTTACATTATATATTGGATTTTTTACTTCTAGAACATACAAACCATTGTTAATTCGAACACTACCATAAAAGGTTTTATTCAAATAAATAGAACAACATTGTCCTTTACTATAAATGAAAAACCTTTCTTGTCCAAACAAGAAACATAAATCAAATTTCTACTAATAGTAGGCACAAAGTAGCAGTTGTCTAATTCTAAAACTAATCTACTAGGCAAAGTGAGTACATAAGTCCCTATGGCTAAGGTAGCAACCCTTGCTCCATTTCTAACACTCAGGTCTACTTCACCTTGGGTCAATCTTCTACTCCTACCTAGATCCTTCATATTTGCACAAATATGAGATCCACAACCAGTATCCAAAACCCAAGATGAGGAAGTAGAAAAGTTAGCCTCTATAACAAAAGTGCCTGAAGTAGAAGTATTACTTCCCTTCTCCTTAGCAAGTTCTTTAAGATAGAGATTGCAATTGTGCTTCTAGTGTCCAGGTTGCATACAATGGAAGCACTCCCCTTCCTTAGTCACACCACTAGCTAGTTTCAGTGCAGTTGAAGAGAAATTGGCATTGGACTTTCCTTTAGCTTTATCCTTCTTCTTGTTGGCTTTTCCCTTTCCTTTTCCCTTTTGTACCATCATAATGGGCTTAGCCTTCTTAAGGTTCTACTCGGTAGTTCTCAACATGTTGAGCAATTCAGGGAAGTACTTGTCAAGATCATTTATGTTATAGTTCATGATGAACTGACTGTAGCTTTCCAGTAGCAATTGTAGGACTATGTCAATAGTCAACTCTTTCTGAAGAGCAAATCCCAAACTCTCAAGATTCTCAATGTACCCAATCATCTTCAGCACATGGGGACCCACGGGACTTCCCTCAGACATTTTGTACTAAAACAATGTCTTAAAGGTCTCAAACCTTTCATGCCTAGCTTGTTATTGGAAGAGCATTTTGAAATGTTCGATCATGTTGAACGCCCTGATGTTCTCATGTTGCTTCTAAATCTCAGATTCCATGGTAATAAGCATAAGGCAAGCAACATCCAAAGCATCATCAGAATGCCTCTTGTGAGCATCCCTTTCAGCTCTTGGAGCATTGGCATAGGCTTATTCGGAATGGGTTGCGCTAGGACATAAGCCTTTCTCTCTTGCTTGAGGACTATCCTTAAATTTCGGTACCATTTGAGAAAGTTGGTCCCATTTAGTTTTTCCTTCTCAAGGATCGATTGCAATGAAAATGTCGATGTGTTTTGTGCCATGGTAATCTACAACAGTAAATATGCAGTGTAAGAGTCATGTATTTTAATTCATTTAATAAGGACTTTTATTAAATGATACTCCCACTATTTTACTCAAAATAATAACGCTCAATATTATTTCAAAACACCTTGGCACTAAGGTATTCTAGTGGGCCAAGATCCATATTTCACCATAACCTGAGTTAGCTTTGGCTTTTCTCTGAAGCTGTAGCTATTTAAGTAGGCAACTTTTTACCAATTGCATCTTTTGAAACTCTTGCATAGTCGGGTGAACAACACTTGTCCAAGCTCATCCCATGAACTTAAGCACAACCCTATGCCTCTAAGTCCCCAATTCTATTAGGATAACTCATTTAAGTCAGACTCAAAGTTAGCAATTTTGATATCACTATTATTCTATTGCGCCTTACCAAGATAAACACAGGTGCTTTGCTTTGGCAAATAGACCTAATGTTGATCAAAGTCTTGACGAGTGCCAACATTTGGAAGGCATCACATTTAATGACTTAATATTTGTTTGAGGGATTTTTCCTTTTGATCTCACGAATTATTATCTCAAGTTGTCTTATACATGCATCACATACAAATATAAAACATGCATCTCATGTGAACAACAAAGTAAACGTGACATGGTTATAGCTCAAACTATGTGATATTCTCAAGCCAATGAAAATATCATAAAAGCCTATAAAAAGAAAAAGGTCTTCATATGCTCTTTCTCTTCCTTGCTTGGTTGCCCTTGTGTTGTCACCTCCTTGGACACACCACCTTGGACAATCCAATATTGTACAATTACATCAATAACAGAAACCTCGAGTTACAATCGAGAGGAGTAAGGAGAGAAGAGAATGTACAATGAAAGCAACAAGAAAAGGCATGACTCGTACCGTATTTACAAGTACAACCAACAAGGACCATAACCATGGACCATGCTTCAACCACCAATAAGCAAATTATGTTAAATCTCATTCAACAAAAATTCATGCCAATTAATGTTCGTTGATTAACCAGTTTTTATTAATACGGCACTTTGCATATGGCAGTCCCGCTTGCCGGTCAGTGGGCGGTGGCCCCGCAAAAAATTTTCTTACAATTATGTTTCCCAAGATCTTCTATTTCAAGCAACTAAGCACTCGGGTACCATCTCAATTTGAGCCACCAAAAGTACTATACTCTCAATGCCCGGACAGCCCTAATCTGATCCATGCTAGGGTTTCACAATTATTGTAAGAATCCTAATCCGTATAGGTATCTCAAACCAATCACTTTAAGGTTAATCTTATTAACTAATTTGTGTCATTTCTTCATATATCTCATATATGCATTACGAGTTTTGGTTTCATGCATCATGAATCAATCTAATTAATCCTGATCAAAAGATTAGAACACACAACATGTCATGCGATTCGACAATCAATCCCAGTTTGGGGTTTCACAAGTAGATACTGCTATAAGGTTTCGGGAGCCAAACAAGCACAGCGGAATATAACCGAAACCTTACAGTATCCAAGTGAAACGAAGTAAACTAGGTGTTGGAAATTTTCACACTGAATTTGCTTGAGATCTTTCACATAATTGTTGAGTCGAATCACACTTAAATAGTTTATGTGTTCAAGCTCTCTACGGTATCCACACAAGCCTCTCAGGATCAGTACGCCTCCACCACGTCCCGGTAGATGCGTTTCTCTTGCGCACATAGTGCTAGCTTGTGTCATCCAAAGAATGGCAAGAGAATAGTGCAGCTGGTTTTTAGAACTTTTCTAATTTCATCCTTTTGGGAGGCTAGGGCAAGAGTTGTGAATTTTTCACAATATGATGTATTATAGTGAGACTCAACTCCAAAGCATAATAGAATTCAAAGCCTTAATGCAATTAGGTTTAATTTCAGGTTTAATAATGGCTCAACTTTTGGGCTAATTATTAATACGAAATTATCATGAAACCATAAACCAAATAAATTAGCTCACGCAGTCAAATAATATAAATAGGCTTTATGTGTGCAACCCAATAGGCTCTTACCATGCTGGTACTAATCATAAATAACATTTATGATCATAAACAATGAGCAGTGTCTAACAACACATCATTGCTACCCAAGTGATAAGATTGTTGGTGATTCAATTAATCCTTTATGATCACTATCCATATATGCCCTTGTCCTTTTGTCCAAGATATCAAGACTAAGCATGAGACATGGAATGTGTCACTCACGTATAGCACAATCTATGGTTTATTGAATCTGGAGTAGATGAACTTAAACTGATGACATTGATATCGTATATCAAGTCCTCCGAGCATGGCCATGCATTTTCTAAGTCTCACTTTGTCAAGGGGCTCAAGGATAACACTCCCATTACATAGGAGGGACAAATCCCATCTTGATCATACAAAAGCGTCTACATGATATGTGACATACCCAATGATCTCCTTCAAGTTTACTCAGTTACGAGCAACAAAGGAAAGTATCAAAGTATGTGACTCACATGTGGGGAACCTTGATAACCTTAGGTCAAAGGACTACATATACATAATCACTATGAGAATCACTTATGACACTCATATAACAATCCATATAACGTTCTCAAGGTGGGTCGGTCCAGTACACAAGTTCTCCAACTTGTACCCATATGTAGACTACATATCTCATATTAGTCTCCACGTATGCTAGTCATTATGTATTATTGTAACCCACTCCACAATAGCGCTAGACCAGGGATGTTTAAGAATACTATTATTCTAGGGTGGTAATTACGTTTGATTATGTCACATAGAAAGCATGTAATGAACACAGTTATTGGATTAATGCCTCAATAAAGTATCATGTCTCAATGTCCAAAATACAGTCATCTTATGATTGGCTTTTGGGCACAACACTAACAAAATGGTCTAGCTTTTTTTATTAGACTTGATGCAAAAGATATTCAAGCCATATTTGGACCAGTTTGTAGATGCCCCTATAGATGATATTCTGGTGCACTTAAAGGATAAAGAGGCACATGAAGAACACCTAAGGATGATTCGTAAACTCAGTTACGAGCAACAAAGGAAAGTATCAAAGTATGTGACTCACATGTGGGGAACCTTGATAACCTTAGGTCAAAGGACTACATATACATAATCACTATGAGAATCACTTATGACACTCATATAACGATCCATATAACGTTCTGAAGGTGGGTCGGTCCAGTACACAAGTTCTCCAACTTGTACCCATATGTAGACTACATATCTCATATTAGTCTCCACATATGCTAGTCATTATGTATTATTGTAACCCACTCCACAATAGCACTAGACCAGGGATGTTTAAGAATACTATTATTCTAGGGTGGTAATTACGTTTGATTATGTCACATAGAAAGCATGTAATGAACACAATTATTGGATTAATGCCTCAATAAAGTATCATGCCTCAATGTCCAAAATACAGTCATCCCATGATTAGCTTTTGGGCACAACACTAACAAAATGGTCTAGCTTTTTTTATTAGACTTGATGCAAAAGATATTCAAGCCATATTTGGACCAGTTTGTAGATGCCCCTATAGATGATATTCTGGTGCACTTAAAGGATAAAGAGGCACATGAAGAACACCTAAGGATGGTTCGTAACTTGGTTAAAGAGCATCAACAATATGGCAAGTTAAGTAAGTGCCATTTTTGGAGCAAGCAAGTTGGATTCCTTGGCCATATTATAAATGGTCATGGAGTGGCTGTGGATCCTGAAATGATCAAGTCTGTTTTTGAATGGAAGCAACCCAAAAATGTTTGGGAAATAAATAGCCTCTTAGGGTTAGCTTGGTTTTATAGAAGATTTGCACATAAGTTCTCTGTAATGGCATCTCCTTTGACATAAATGACAAGGAAAGAACAAAGCTTTAAGTGGTAAAATAAATATGAACAAAGCTTTTAGGACCGTAAAAGTAACTTACCTTAACGCCTATAGTCATCCTACCTGACCATTTTTTGCCTTTGAGGTCTATACAGATACATCTCTGAAAGGATTGGGGTGTGTGCTTCTGTAAAGGAAACAACCCATTGCTTCTGGCTTAAGGTAGCTAAGGCCACGTAAAAGAAACTATCCAGTTCAAGATGTAGAACTGGCAGTAGTGGTCTTTGCCCTAAAGCAATAGAGGCATTATTTGCTAGGAAATAAATTCCATGTCTTCATTGACCATAAAATTTTGAAGTATCTTTTTACATAGAAAGACTTGAAGTTGAGACAAAGAAGATCGTTAGAATACCTTAAGGATTTTGATTGTACCGTTGAGTACAAAAAAGGCAAAGCCAATGTAGTGGCAGATGCCTTAAGTAGGAATTACATTGGCATCCAAAAGGCTAAGAGAGAAGCAACTAGAATTGAGTTGAATAGTATAACATGTCTAGAAAATAGATGGTTGGAACGGGAAAAGGAACAAGTGGCTGTGGTTACTATGCAACCCACTTTGAAGGAAGAAATATTGAAGGCATAACACCATGATGAATGCTTCTCATGCTTGTGACTTATATAATCCATTCAAGTTGTATAGATAAGTGATAGAAGTCATAGAAGTGAATGCAAGAAGCACAAAAAGTCATGTGCCCAACAACGTGCCCATGGGTGCCATAGGTGTACATGAGTGAAACATGAAGAAAAGTGCCATCTTTGTGAACCAAAAGTGGCTAAAATTGAGTAACAAGGTAGGTCTTGAAGTAAGGATTCAAAATTTAAAGAAAAAGTGGCTAAAACATGAAGGTACTAGGAGGCACCAAAGGGGAAGGACAATGTGGTGCTTAGGCACACCCTTGTGTGCACCCATGTGAATGTAAAGGCTTTAAAGCCAAGTTCCTTAAAGTAAATTATGCAAGGTTGATGTTTAATGCTAAAATGAAGTTTAAGAATGTAATGCAAAAGTGAGGGCACATATGAAATGTGATAAGCACCAATATGTGCATTAAGGGGTGCTTAGGGTGCACCTAAAGGGTCTATAAGTGTATATGAAAGTTTGATGCCTTAAATGGCCAAATTATAAAATGTATTAGGTGCTAAAATTATGCCACCAAGTGAGCTAAACATGTTAATTGAATAACCTAAATGACTTAAGTGGCCATGGGGGATAAAGACCCAGAAATTGTTAGTATTCTTGGCCGCCAAGGTTACCGGCTTGACTCTACCTCTACCGCTTGAATTTAATTCCTTATAATACAGCTTTATACTTTTTTCATGAAGTTACTTTACTCTAAACTTCTGGAAAAAACTCTAGCTTACTTTAGTCTAAACTTCTGGCAAAAACTCTAGCAAAATAACCAAAAGGAAAGTTATAAGAGAAAGAAGCGAAACTGAGCATGGTGGCTCCTAGATGGGTGGCACATTAGGTGTGTGCAGGTGTTCCTACCTTTTTCCTACCAATTTCAAGCTAGATAAGGGTTTAATTTAAGGTCCTTCACCTGGATTTCTATGGGAAGGATGATGCCCTAGCTAATGTCCATGGTTGAGTGATCCTACTAGCTATGAAAATAGGCTACGTGTGCTCAGGCATTATGGTAAGCAAGCTAGTTTACATATGGCAAGCATTAGGGTTCTTGATCAAGTATCACCAAACATGTTCATTTACCCTGAGCTCTAGGTTAAATTGACTATAATCAAAGTGATCACATGCTAAATTGAATGATAGAAATGATTGCTAAGTTCTAAGTGAAAACTGTGTGTGTGGTGTGTGTGTTTTGCATGCTCATTTGTTTGTTGCATGTGCTAACCTTTAAATTTTGTATGTATGTATATTGCATTATGTTATTATTTATCTCTTTTATGGCTTTTTTGTCTTTGGATATTTGTTCTTGAATAAGAAATCAAAGGTTTATGTATATGACATTGTTTTCGACATTATAGGCACTAGGTGCCGTATTGAACTCTTTCTACATGCCTTATTTCTACCCATTTCAGGTAAAGAAGTAGAGGAATAAAGGCTAAGGAACCTTTTTAGAGTTATAAGTATAAGGGGGTATGGCTCGGATTTGCTTGTTTACGAAAAAAATATTGAAAAGTTCATATTATGAACAAATGATTTTGAATTGAATTGTAGGCTTTGATGGCTTCAGTGGAGTTAACTACTTTTGGATCCATCCTAATGTTGGTAAAGGCTAGGAGGATTATAGGGCAACTATTGCCTAGGTGCCAAATAAAAATGAAAGTTAGAGTGATAGTGGGCATTGAAACTATTTGTGCCCATGTCATAAAACATGCATACTACCTAAGTGGCCAAACTTTTGGTGTATGTAATTTTGACCATGTAGTTCCTAGGATCCCAAATTTTGAACATGTAAATGTATGTACATGGAGCTGGAAAAAGGGACTTAGAATAGTACATGGCATGTGCCTGAGTTGTACATAGTGAGCTTAGGTAAACCTCCTACGACACTAAGTGTAATGGGCTAGGTAATGCATGCATGGTTTGTACTAATAAAACTTGAAAAAGTATGTATATGTGTGCAAATGTATGATGAACTAGCAAGCACACTAAGAAGGATTAAAGTAAGCCTTTTAGGCACATTACTGCACACATATATAGACACACGCACATGCCTGCCAGTCCACACCAAGGTAAGCCTACTCAAATGCATTCAGGTGTTTAACACATTAAACTTCAAACTTAATGGTTTAATTAGTGTCTTTCACCTAATTCTTACCTCATTAACAACTAAAATTTGAACTAAGTACCCTAGGTGTCATGCTTGAATTGACTCTATGGAACTAAAACTGGAGTTAACCACCTAGGGTTAATAGGGTGGGGGTGAATTAGGGCATGACAGAGTTGGTATTAGAGCTACGTTTATATAGGACTTTAATGGTCTGTTAGGCTAATTACCGTTATGATGAGTATTAACCATCCTTACATTTTGCAGGAATCATGACCAGAGGTAGAGAAAGTGAAAGGGAGAATCAGTTGAACATTAGGGTTGATTAAATGAATGATTAAAAACTTGAGAATGAAGAGGTGGCTAAAAGTAGAATTAGACCACCTAATAGGGATAGAGAGCCTGAACCTAATGCACAATGCCAATAGAGATTGGATCACATGATGGGAATAATGCAACCAGCTATTGAACAACTTGTGGTTGGTATGCAGGCCCTTACTAGGGGTAGGCCTAGGCACCTAGAGGTACTATGGCTTAGGAATAACAAGAGGAAAGAATAGGAAGAAGACCAGGAAAAGAGCAAGCTAGCAGGTAAGAAGCAGATGATGAATAGGAATAGAATGATGAGAAAAGGAATCCAAGAGGTAGGAAGTTGAGATCAGAAATTAGAAGAATAAATATGAATAGGGAATGGGAGTAAAAAGGCACTAATGCTGGAAGAATGGAGCCAGTTTCTGAAATGTCTAAAGAGCTAGATTATAAAGGAAAGTCCAAGACCCCTAAAAGAAGGAGAAAAAGGCCAAAAAGGGAACATTTAAAGGAAGGCCAATTAGTAGGCTTTTTGGCACTTAAACCACCAATATTCAAAGGTAGTGGTGATCCAGATGAAGCTGAACGTGTTTGAAAGAATAGAGGTTTCGTTCACCTAGAAGGTGTTACTAGTTAGCTCCAAGCTAAAATGCATTGTATAACTTTGGTGGAGAACAGTACGAATGCAAATGGCATATATGAGTAACAATGAGAGGAAGCAGATAGAAAAGAAAGAATCTATGAGGTGGGTAAAATTTCTCCAAGTGTTCCAACAACTATATCTCAATGAAGCTTTTAAGGATCAAATGCAAGTGGAGTTTGATCTATTGGAACAAAGGAATATGTCTGTGAGGGAATATGAGCATAAGTTTAGCAGTCTGCTCAGGTATGCCCTTCAGTATAATGGACAAGAAGAATTAAACACTAAGAGGTTCATAAGAAGGTTGAGGCTTGAATTGAGACAAATGCTTTAAGCTATTGGCATCAAGACTATTATGAAGCTGTTCGAGGGGCTCTTAGAATAGAACAAGAGTTTAACAACCCTACAATAGGAAACATTAGAAAGGCTCTATAGGACATGAAGGTGGTAAAAGAAAGCCCGAGAAAGGCTAAGTGGAGTTGAGTATGGAAGGGAACAGAATGACAAAAAGAACCTCAAAGGTATAGGCCTCATTGCCAAACCTATGAAAACTTTCATGGTTTTAAACCATGTTATAGACTTATAGAAGGATTTTTAAAATGTGGTTCCTAAGAACATTGGGTTAGAGACTGGCTAATCATGAAAAAGGAAACTAGAGTGTATGGCAAGTTTGGAGCTCCCTAGTAAATAGGCCAGCATAGCAAAAAAAGGGGAGGAGTAGCACCCCTACCCCTTAAAATAATGTAGAAGAGACCAAGTAGGCCCACAATAGTTAAAGAACAACCCCAAGCTGGGAGAGCATATTAGATTAAGGGATCAAAAAGAAAGGGAGAACCTGACACGGGAGAAGAAGCCATAAGACAAACTAGGCTGAAGAGGGAAGCACTAAAAGGTAACCTTTATATTTTTGACAAACTCATTTTTGTGCTTTAAGATATAGGTGCATCTGCATCTATCATCTCAAGTAGGCTAGTTAGGGAATTGAATTTAGAGGTTATAACAATACCTTAAATGTATATAATTAAGAGAGTTAGAAATGAAATGATGTTTTCACATCACTTAGTCAAAGACTGTTTGATTAAGCTAAATGGGCTGGAACTAAAGGCTAATATGATCATTCTGGAAACTACAAATTATGATATGATATTAGGGAAGAACTAGCTAGTTGAAAATAATGTCATCATAGATTGCTAAAATATAAGGCTAACATTACCTGGGTCAATAGAGCACTATTTAGAGAGTTTAGTAAGATGTAATGTTGGGCAAGTAAAAGTTATGGACTCTATGCCTATACTTTCTAAGGAGGAATAGATGGGCTTAAGTGAAGAAGATACTAAAGATGAACTAGATAAAATTTTCATTGTGAAGGAATTTCTAGAAGTATTTCCTCATGAGTTGCCAGGGTTACCACCTCTAAGGGGGATAGAATTTGAGATCAAATTGACTTCTGGTGCTGCTCCTACATCTATTGCACCCTACACGATGGCTATTCTTAAGATGAACAAATTGAAGAAGTGATTAGATGAACGCTTTGAGAAAGGATTTATCAAGCCAAGTGTGTCTCCTTGGGGAGCAGCTGTTACCACCTCACAAAAATGGGAGAATTACAAGTGCGACATAATGGTCAAAAAACCATTATGTTGTGTAATTCTCTTCATAGTGATTGGAGTATCATGGATAAAAGGTATAGTGAACACCTCCTTAAAATTTTTCTATGTTGGTAACTTGGCCCCCAAGAAAAGCCTTAAGGATTGCTTGTTTTTCAAGTAACCTATGGACCTTTTTGTAAGCTTTTGGAAATTCAGGTTCTTAATTGGAAAACTCTCAAGAAAGAGCCTTGGAGAGTTAAGGGAAGCATATGAATGGTGTGAAACTACTATTGGAGGACCAAATTGCTCATAGAAGACATGTTTGGACGAAGGAAACACTAAAGGCATTAAAGACCTAAATATCTTAGTGTAAACCTTAAGGTGTTCAGGCTTTTGACTTAAGTCAAAGGGTGGAATTGTGGGGTTATCCCACCATGAAGGAGGCAGCTATGGCTT
>KK902249.1:36048-46567 GCA_000696445.1 Aquilaria agallochum | reverse complement strand
CCGTGAAAAGCTGAAGAAAGCAGAAGGAAAACCAGAGCAAAAGCAAAAGAGACAAATGACGAAATGAGCATATATATAGGCCGAGGAAGGTAGGCGAACCGGCGTCATAAGTGCCCTGCGAAGGCGAAACGTCGCCATAACTGCTCTTTTGCGCCTAAAAAGGTGCGCCTGCCGTTACAACACAATCCCCACCAATAACAAGCTGCCACGTGTCAACCATCGCGCCAAAAGGGGGGATTCGTGTCTCGACACCCCTCATCCTTAGGCGCGTCGTTCCAGACTGACACACCTATTATTGACACATGATGTGGCGCAGACCTAGAAAGCTGGAAAGCAGGTTACTTCGAAGATACCAACAAACAGGCTATGGTAGAAAAGACTACCTCTTCGGACAAAAGGTCCGTCTTCGGAGCAGGAACTGCACTCAAGGCCCAAAAAGGGGCCCTCAGGAAGTGAACAAACCAAAGTTTCCACTTTGGCTTTTTCGAGGGGGCCTGTGATAGCCGAAGGGCTCTCGCCTCTTCCAGTATATACTTCCCCAAAGGTTTGTTTGGGGAGCCTGACGTAGCTCGGAAAGAAGCATTGCCATCGACCTCAGCAGAAGCGAAGTTGAGCACGACGAAGTAAGTACTTCGTCTGAAACGCCAGGTTATCTTAATGTGTTGCTGACTCCCTCGGGGAACTGAACATATCACCTTCGAGAGAAAAGAACCAGCTACTGAAAGCAGGAGAGATTCTCCCCGAAGGCAGAACTCCCGAGCTAAAGAACTCCCCGAGCCACTAGCGTGATTCCCGAAGAAGGGCGTCCATACCAAAGGGCGACCTCGCCCAAAGGACCTCGGGAGTATGGCATGAGCATTTAATGAGCATTTAAGGAGCCTTTGACAGATCACCCACACGCTGCCTGAAACGGTGGCCTGACACGCCGACGTCATCCAAGTCCCGTCTCAGCCACAAAACCAGGAGCCTACAAACGACTACGTGTTCCCTACGCCCAAAAAGCACAAAAGGAATCCGACCGAATACGTGTCAGGATCCGAGCGGGCCAGGTACTTCTATAAATACTGGGAAACAGGACTTGGCAAGAGAGCTCTCTCCATCAGCACTCTCACACAGCAGAAAACATATACAGGCCAGACCCTATATCCATTTAGGATTCTTACTTTACTCACTCTCAGGACATTAACTTGGGCGTCGGAGGCTCCTCCCCGGAAAAATATCCCGGGGACCTCCTAACGCTTTTCTCTGAGACTTTCAGGTACCTTCCCACCTGGGGAACCTCTCCGTCAGACGGTCTCCCTCCTTGGAAGCTCCCTCGGAACTCACCATGTCATTAGACAAAGATGCCTCAGGGCATCATAGCCGTCATTGGTGTTCTAAGGATAAGGGATTGCTGAAGTCCCCATACGTGCTGGAGAATCAACCGGTGACTGAACAACCAACCGTAGGTACTTCTTTGCCTGAGGACGAATGCCCTCTAACGATCACGATGAGCTTCTTATGTGATTTTCAGTGCTCTGTTGTGGCTGAAATGATGCAGCAGTTGGACCAAAGGTGGTCACAGCCATATTCGAACCGAAGGGCATCCTCACCAACTCCCCGTCGGGAGAAAAGCCCGAAGTCCACTCACTGGAGCTCAGGGAGTGAAGGCTTCCGCGATGAATCCTCAATGGATAACATACCTCCTAGAGGCGGACGTACTGGAGAAACGGTGTCAAAAGGGGCCAAAACTTCTCGACAGCAAAGTTCATCACCAGGGGAAAAATCACAATCCCCCCATCGCCGAAGTTATTCCCCGAAAAGAAGGCGTCGTTCTCCATTGCCGGAGGTCTCCAGGTAGAGAGAAGAGCCTAGCACCACCATCCTCATAGAAAAGATCCTAAAGAGGTTGGAGAAAGTGGAAAGGTAGATGGCTTGGAAGCCTGTCTGGTCAAGGTGAAGGTGAAGGTGCCGGTTCAAATGTTCGACATTGCGCAAAGAAACGGAGAGAGCATTCGCAACTATGTTGAAAGATTCAACCGAGAGGCCTTGAGTGTGCCAGACTTCTGCCTCGAAATACACATCCTTGCCATGATACGAGGGCTTCGGTCAGACTCGCAACTCTTTTACGAGTTCTTGAAGGACCCCCAAACACCCTCGATGAGTTCTACCGTAGGGCTGAACAGCATATACCAGCCGAAGAGCTGAGGATGAGGGGACAAAAGTCCAACAGCCATCATCCTGAAGGTCAAAGTCACCAAAATCGCTATACTACCGAGGGCGGGGGATGACCCCGGAAGCAGAAGGGGAAAAAACCCATGTCGTTCACCCCCCTGAACACCTCCAGAACAAACATACTAATGGCCATGAAAAGGCAAGTCAATCCAATCTAGCGTCCGAAGCCCAAGAAATTCTGCCAGTTTCATTGCAACCATGGGCATGACATAGAGGATTGCTTCCAGTTAAGGAAGTACATCGAGTCTCTTATAAAGTAAGGCCAACTTCGGCGCTACCTGCGGATTCCCTCCCTGAAGGGGAGGAGGTAAGAGGAGAGGAAAGGACATGATGACTATGATTCCGATATACGTCATAATCGAAGTCCCAAGAGGCATCCACCACCACCAGCAGGAGTAATCCAGACAATCACCACTAGGATATCATTGGCTGAAAGGAAGAGAAAGATAAGGGGAATCTTGATCGTGGAGTTCAGTCACCAGTCAAACAAGCTTGTTCGGAACGATGGATCCACCATGATGTTTCCTAATAACGACCCACTCCTCATCATGGTGAGGAGAGGGTGTTAGGATGTTAAGAGAGTACACCTCGACGATGGTTCCACCGCCGACATCTTATTCTGCCATTTGCTGCCGAGTTTGGGTATCACAAAAGGCGATCACAAGCCTGTCACCTCTCGTACCTTCGGGGTAGGACCGTCCGAACTCCCTATCCTTGGATGGGTTGACCTACCTTTGATGCTAAGAGGAACATCATCACAAAACAAAGGTGAACTCTTTGCTTCAATAATGAGAAGGTTCATCATCATAGATGTCCTTTCGTCATATATTGCAATCCTCGGGAGGCAGATGTAAGGAAATCTCTACATCCGTCCAGATGTGAAATACTTGACTGTCACCTTTGCCACAAATAAAGGGGATGGCGAGATCTTCATCGACCAAGGAGAAGTGAAGAAGGTCTTTGTGAAGGCAAGATAGGGCCCAACAAAGATCCACACACAAATTTCGGGAGCAAAGGCTGTGCTTGAAGAAGAGGCAAAGGGAGAAGAAATAGTAGACCTCAAAAAAATAGAAACAAAAGATGTGGAACTTGTCCTAAGCCGAAGTACCCGAGTGGGGAAGAAACTGGCCAAAGGTTACAAGGGAAAACTTGTATCTTTTCTGTTAATGAAAAATATCTGTTTGCCTACTCACCGAAGGACATGCCTGGGGTAAATCCTCGCATAATCCAACATAGTCTTAAGGTGCGCCTAAAGGCAAAGCCCGTTCAGCAAAAAAAGCGAAGCCTTTCAGCACATAAGAACAACTTCATCAAAACTAAAGTACAGCACTTAATGGAAGCAGGCGTAATAAGAGAGTTCAAGTACCCCGAATGGCTTAGCAATGTTGTCATTGCTACGAAAGAAGGGAAGGATAACCTCTGAATGTGCATCGATTTCTGAAACATAAATGATGCTTGCCCTAAGGATTATTATCCTTTAGCACCAATAGATCATTTGGTGGATTCTACCGCCGAATACAGCCTACTTAGTTTCCTCGATGCCTTCGGTGGATACCACCAGATTCGGATGGATCCCGAAGATGAGGAGAAAACTGCTTTCATCACCGAAGTTGGGACTTACTGTTATGTTAGAATGCCCTTCGGTCTAAAGAATGCTGGTGCGACATACCAAAGGCTAATGAAGAAGGTGTTCGACACCCAGATTAGGAAGAATGTGGAAGTATATGTCGATGATATGATAGTTAAGAGCAAATTGCCTAGCCATCATATCAAAGACTTAACAGAAACATTCCACCAACTTTGGGAATTCGGAATTTGTCTAAACCTGGGGAAATGCGTGTTCGGAGAAAATGCTGGCAAGTTCCTCAGATTCATAGTGCCGGAAAGAGGGATCGATGCCAATCCAGAAAAAGTCAAGGCCTTGTTGGGAATCCAAACTCCCACAACAGTCAAGGATGTTCAAAGGTTAATGGGGAGAATCACTTCTCTTAGTAGGTTCATCTCCAAATAAAGGGATTGGTGTCGACCGTTCTTTAAAGTGCTCACCAAAGCCGCAAAAAATGATGGTACCTTCGGTGGTAAAGAGCAACCTTGGAGCGAAGATTACCAAAAACCTTGGGATGAGCTGAAAACCTACTTAACCCACCTTCTGACACTTCGGTAGCCGAAGGATAGAGAACCCCTCATCCTTTACCTCACCGTCAGCGAAAAAACAGTAAGTTCGGTGCTTGTAAAAGAAGAGAGAGGGAGATAGTGGCTGGTCTACTATGTAAGTAAGTCACTACATGGAGCCGAGGTCAGGTACCCTATTCTACAAAAGGCCATCTATGCCTTAGTATTGGCAAGTAGAAGGTTATGTCCTTACTTCCAAGCACTCCTTATTAGTGTCTGAAGTAACCTACCTCTTCGGGATATTATGAGGAGGGTTGATCACTCAGGAAGACTGTCAAGATAGTGCATTAAGCTCGGTGAATATGACATCACCTATGAGCCAAGAAAGGCCATAATGGCCCAAGAATTGGCAAACTTCAATGCCGAGGTCCCAAAAACCGGAGATACCTCGGAAGAGCTCATAAAAGATGAACCTGAGTGGATGCTATTTGTCAATGGAGCTTCAGGTTCCGAACACCAGGGAGCTGGAGTAGTCCTCCGAGGTCCTGAAGGAATGGAGGCCATGAAGGCTATCAAATTCGGGTTCAATGTCACCAACAATATTGCCGAATATGAAGCCCTCATAGCAAGCTTACGGCAAAGGTTAACGGGGAGAATCACTTCTCTTAGTAGGTTCATCTTCGAATAAGGGGATTGGTGTGGACCGTTCTTTAAAGTGCTCACCAAAGCCGCAAAAAATGACAGTACCACCGGTGCTAAAGAGCACCCTTGGAGTGAAGATTACCAAAACGCTTGGGATGAGCTGAAAACCTACTTAACCCACCTGCCGACACTTCGGTAGCCGAAGGATAGAGAACCCCTTATCTTTTACCTCACCGTCAGTGAAAAAGCAACGAGTTCGGTGCTTGTAAAAGAAAAGGGAGGGAGATAGTGGCTGGTATACTATGTAAGAAAGTCACTACATGGAGCCGAGGTCAGGTACCCTCTTCTACAAAAGGCCATCTATGCCTTAGTATTGGCAAGTAGAAGGTTATGTCCTTACTTCCAAGCACTCCTTATTAGTGTCTGAAGTAACCTACCCCTTCGGGATATTATGAGGAGGGTTGATCACTCGGGAAGACTGTCAAAATGGTGCATTAAGCTTGGTGAATATGACATCACCTATGAGCCAAGAAAGGCCATAAAGGCCCAAGAATTGGCAAACTTCAATGCCGAGGTCCTAAAAATCGGAGATACCTCAGAAGAGCTCATAAAAGATGAACCTGAGTGGACGCTATTTGTCGATGGAGCTTCGGGTTCTGAACACCAGGGAGCTGGAGTAGTCCTCCGAGGTCCTGAAGGAATGGAGGCCACGAAGGCTATCAAATTCAGGTTCAATGTCACCAATAATATCGCCGAATATGAAGCCCTCATAGCAAGCTTACGGCTGGCAAAAAGGGTGGGCGTGAGGAATCTAAAGGCCCGCAGGGATTCTCTGTTAGGACCACCCTTCTGAGCTTGGCTAAGGCCAAGAAAAATGAGAAATATACTATTGAAATACAAAAGGGGACTCAATTGAGCAAAGTGGTGGTGATGAGAATGCAAAACTACAGAACTATATGCCTTAGGTGCACTAAAAAGGAAGACTACACTGAGCTTGGCAGGAAACAAAGTTGGAGGACAAAAATGTACATTTAAACTAGTGGTACTAGTGGAACTACTAAGTCTAAATGTTAACTTTTGGCCATGCAAAATTAAGTAAGGACTTATGGCATACTAGGCCAAATTATGGTAGACAACAATGATGACTAGTCAAGTCATGTTCCCCACTAAGGTCTTAAGCATCATTACCTTAGTTTGCCTAACTAGTACTTATGCTAGTTACTTGGCCGGTTGCACATGGGTTTAATGGACACATTAGACACTTGGATTGGTGTGNTACTAGACTAGGGACGTTTAAGAATATCATTATTCTAGGGTTACAATTATGCTTATTACGTTACGCAGAAACAAAACAACAAACATAATTGCTGGATTAATGCCTCAATAAAATATCATGGCTCAATGTGCAAAAATACAATCATTTCATGATTGGCTTTTTGGGCACAATACTAACAAATTTGAGCCATGAATTGATTATTAAGGCCAAAAGTGTTGATGTTTAATGACTAAAACAAGACCATGGGGACTTTAGGGCTCAATTAAGCCATGCAAACTAATTGAGTCCGAGAGCAAGCCTTAGTGCCATTTTAAGCACATCTGGCTTGCAACTAGAATGCCTAAGTCCACTTAAGCCATTTTGTTTTCATTTCGGGCTTGTTCTTCCTCTTTCACTGAGAGCTTGCTTTGCTTGTGTTCTTGAGCTCTCACAAAGTATTCTCGGGTTCAAGCATCAAAGGAGGAAATTAAAGCTTGAGGAGAAGAAATCAAGCTTGGGAATCTTGATTTCGGCATTAGGCAACTCCATTAAAGCCCTGGTTTCGAAGAAACAAGCAATGGCCAGGACGTTCCAAGCTAGGGTTTGAGGTAAATTTATGTTCTTCCTTGAATACATGGTACATATTCCATGAACAAGGAGTTTTGATGCTTAATTGGTGTTATGTTAGGCCAATTGTGTGAAGAACATTTTGGCTTGGAAGTTGGCTTTCGGCCGAGAGCTTGATTGAGGTAGGGTTTCACTTATACTTGATTGCTTGGTAGTATACCATGATTCAAATGTTTAAAGTAGCTAAGTGATGGTTAAATTTTCTAAATGACCTTAGTTACTTGATGGGCTATTGAGATTGTTTCGACTATGGTTGTTAATTAGCTAATTAACTATGGACATGTGCTAGAAATGCCAGTGAATGTGGCCATTTTACTAGGGATTTTGGAGCTCTAGTGGAAGTGGACATTATGGTGAAGCTTTGTTTGCAAAAATGCATAATGGCACATGTTATGGTACTTGGCCGAATGGTCATTGTGGTGTGTGTGTGTGTTCATTGTGTGCTTGAGTGATTCCTTGTGCTTGCTAACCAATTACTTGATTATTGTGCTTATATGTCTCGGGTATGTTAGCATGTATATGTGTATATTGTGTTTCCCTTGGCTTTGTGTCTTGTTTTCCAGGTGTACTTGAGCTAATGGAGTTTAAGCCTTGAGATGTACTCTCGGCTTAACTAAATAGACTCTTAATGAGTTGGTATATGTTAGTGACTCCCTACTGAGTTATATGCTCATTGCCCATCATATTGTTTTTCAGGAAAGGATATTCGGCCTGAGTAGTATTGCTTGAGTTTGTGCTTGTGTGTTGTGCTAGCTTGCTTATTTATCAAGGTATGTGCCAATGTGTGCTTGGCTTAATGGATTTGTACAATACAAGTCTTATTTTTGAAGTTGGCAGAGACTTATGTGCTAAGTTGTGCAGGCTTGTAGAGTTGGGACTTGTCTAGGTGGGCTGCTATGGACATGTGGACTTTAGCTCTGATCATAGTTTTCACTTTCATGACCATGAACATGGCCATAGGTTTGGTTTTGCAGTGTGTTCTGCTGTATGGGATACTGAAAGTGTTGTTTGACCATTAGTGGTCTTGGGTTGTAACTTAACTTGGCATGGAAGTCTTGGAATCATGGCATGTTGCCATGTATGTGTACTAGGTAGACTACTTTTTTATGTACATAATGTGTAGTCTTGGGCGCCTAGTTCTTTTGTGGTACATAGAGTACCTTTGTAGCCAAGCTATGTTTGCACTTATGGTGGTTTTCGACTTGTGTATATAATGGATGCTATGGATCAATGGATGGCATGTTTATGTGAATGGAAGTTGTGCTTATGTTGTGAACCTCTTTGTACTTATTATGGCCGAATGTACATGTGCACTCAAACATGTGTTTTTAAACCAAAGGATAACTTGGGCTTCTTGGTTGCCATTCTAAGATAGCTCACTTGATTGCACACAACTTAGGCACTTAAGTTTCATTAAGTGTTGCCTTGCTTGTCTCGCAAGTAACTTGTTAAAGCCTTGCTTGTTCTGCAAGTAACTGGTATTAGGCCTTACTTCTGCTGCAATTAAACATTTGGACTTACCTATAAGCTTCCTAGGCAACCTCCCAGGCTAGTTACCTTAAGAAAATAACACTTAAGATTAAGTTTTGTTAGTTGGCCGAATTGAAAGGTTTGACATTAAACTTTGGTTTTGGGAATTAAACCTTAGAACTTGGGCCAGGGCCTGTGTGAGGTGTGACAGGCTTTGTTTGGTATCAGAGCCTGAGGTTTAGTATAATCAGAGCTTTAGCCTAGACAGTGTCCTACATAGGTCTAACTTATATAAGACTTGTATTATTGGATATATGTAAATATCTGCAATTGAAAGTGCAAGATGAGAACAAGAGGCAGGGACAGAGATTCCCTCAGACAAGGGGAAGGCACTGCAGCCCATCAGACAGAGCGACTACAGGAGAATGTGCCTGAAACACAGGCAGAAGACATGGAACATAATTTGGCCGAGTAGCCAAATGCCAGGTCACAAGTACCTGGACCTAGCAAGGACAGACAGGAAAGAATGGAAGTGATGATGGAGTCACTGCATGCTACTGTGGCTCAACTGGTACTGGGAATGCAAGCCTTGGCTAGAGGCCAAGCCCAACACCAGGAGGATTAAGAAGCAGTAGAGATTAAGGGAAGAATGTGGAAAAGAAGGCTTGGCAAAGAGCCAGTTGTTAGGCTCACCTCCTAAGTGCTTGGCTTAGGCCAAGAAGCATAAACAAAACAAAGAAGACTGATGTGAGGACTATGGGAACTAGTACAGTGGTCTATGTGCAAAGCTGGAAACTGGAAACTTTCAGGGCTTAATTGCACATAGAAACAGGACTATGGAAAAACAGGCAGAAATCTAAGAAAGGGGATCAAATTGTACACTTAGATGAGTGGTACAATTAAAACTATAAACCTTAAGATGGTGATTTTGGCCATGCAAGGTTATTTGATGACTAGTGCAAGACTAGACCAAATCTAGTGGACAACAATGATTACTAGTCATGTCTTGTCTACCACTAAGGAACTATTCACTATTTAACTAGTTAAACTAACTAGTTTTTATACTAGACTTATGGCCGGTTTTATAAGGGAATTATGGCACTTTGGTACTTGTGTTTGATATGTGCATGGCATTATAGGCCATGAAGTGACTTAAATGTCAAGTTAGACACATGTTTTAGTGGCGGCCTTGTAGTCATGAGAAGTTGAAGGATACATTGAACCATGCAAATTAATGGAAGACAAAAGTTAGCATATTTGCCAACTATTACACATGTGTCCTATGGCCAGACTAGTCAAGGCCATTTGTTGCCATTTCGGGTTTCATTGCTCTTCACTTGGCTGAGAGTGTTCTTGAGCTTCTCCTTAGAAATTGGTCTGGAATTCAAGCAAACATTGAAGGCACTTGAAGGATTTAAGCTTGGAAGCTAGTTTCGGCACAAGACCACTTGGATTTAAGCTTTGGATTCAAAGTTTTGAGGAAGGCCGAGCCAAATCAAGCTAGGGTTTGAGGTATTTCTTGATATGTCCTTGATTCCATGGTAGTTCTTCCATGAACAAGGAATTTAAGTGCTCAATTGATGTTGTATTAGACTAATTTAGCAAGTAATGTGTTGGTTTGCAAGTTCAATGTTGGCCGAAAGTGATGGATGAGTTAGCTTGGTGTTCTTCTTTGTTTCCATGGAAATTAATCCATGATTAATGCTTATTGATGCCTATTTAATCTTGTGATAGGCTAGATTGAGTGAAGGACATCAAGGTGCCAAAGTGGGTACTTGGCCGAAAACTTATGTGGAGGTAAATTTCATGTTCTTCCTTTAGTTACATGGAATTGGGCATATTGGCCGAGAGCTTGAACTAGTGTAGTTTGGTGTTCTTCATTGAATACATGGTAGTTGATCCATGAGTAAGTGTTGTTGATGCCTATTCGTTGTTATTGTAGGCATTTTGAGTGAAGAACACTTAGGCATTGGAAGTTTGGTTTGTGGCCGAAAGCATTTTGAGGTAGGGTTCACTGACACTTGATTATGCTTGGTGAATTACCATGATTCAAGTGTTTAGAGTAGCTAAGTGATGGTTAAAATTTGCCAAATGACCTTAGTTGCTTGATGGGCTATTGAGATTACACTCGGTTGACTTGTTGATTAGCTAATTAACTAATGTACATGTACTAGAAATGCTAGCAAATGTGGCCTATTT
>KK902249.1:16434-28173 GCA_000696445.1 Aquilaria agallochum | reverse complement strand
CTTGAGTTTGTGCTTGTGTGTTGTGCTAGCTTGCTTATTTATCAAGGTATGTGCCAATGTGTGCTTGGCTTAATGGATTTGTACATTACAAGTCTTATTTTTGAAGTTAGCAGAGACTTATGTGTTAAGTTGTGCAGGCTTGTAGAGTTGGGACTTGTCTAGGTGGGCTACTATGGACATGTGGACTTTAGCTCTGATCATAGTTTTCACTTTCATGACCATGAACATGGCAATAGGTTTGGTTTTGCAATGTGTTCTGCTGTATGGGATACTGAAAGTGTTGTTTGACCATTAGTGGTCTTGGGTTGTAACTTAACTTGGCATGGAAGACTTGGAATCATGGCATGTAGCTGTGTATGTGTACTAGGTAGACTACTTTTGTATGTAAATAATGTGTATTCTTGGGCGCCTAGTTCTTTTGTGGTACATAGAGTACCTTTGTAGCCAAGTTATGTTTGAACTTATGGTGGTTTTGGACTTGTGTATATAATGGATGCTATGGATCAATGGATGGCATGTTTATGTGAATGGAAGTTGTGCTTATGTTGTGACCCTCTTTGTACTTATTATGGCTGAATGTACATGTGCACTCAAACGTGTGTTTTTAAACAAAAGGGTAACTTGGGCGTCTTGGTTGCCGTTCTAAGATAGCTCACTTGATTGCACACAACTTAGGCACTTAAATTTCATTAAGTGTTGCCTTGCTTGTCTCGCAAGTAACTTGTTAAAGCCTTGCTTGTTCTGCAAGTAATTGGTATTGGGCCTTACTTTTGCTGCAATTAAACTTTTGGACTTACCTATAAGCCTCCTGGGCCACCTCCCAGGCTAGTTACCTTAAGAAAATAAGACTTAAGATTAAGTTTTGTTAGTTGGCCGAATTGAAAGGTTTGATATTGGACTTTGGTTTTGGCAGTTAAACCTTAGAACTCGGGCCAGGGGCTGTGTGAGGTGTGACATTCTCAGCTAGTGGTGTGACAGATGGTAAGAGAATATGGCGCAAAGGATCCAACCTTGGCAAAATATCACAACCTCATCAAAGAACTCATCCAAGAATTCGACAGAGTGCACATAGAAAATGTACCTCGACGAGATAACATGGAGGCTAACACAATGGCCAAGTCAAGAGAGTCAACAGAAGTACTGCACCATCCGAGTATAGCGGTAATCTGTGTAACAACCACGGGAAAATGGTGGAAGGACCCTATCAAAAAATACCTTTCAACCTTTCAACTCCCCGAGGACTCCCTTGAAGTAGCCAAAGTGCGAAAACGATCAGGAAGATACTTCCTGACAGGGGAAGAGCTGTATACACAAGGATACGCCACCTCATTATAGAGGTATATTGGTGAAGAGGATGTCGAAGTGATCCTTAAAGAAGTCCATGAGCAAGCCTGTGGTTCGCACATAGGAACTGATGCCCTTGCCAGAGTTCTCATTCGACAAGGGTATTTCTGGTCCACTCCGAGGAAGGATGCAAGGCAGTTCGTCCAAAAGTGCGATAATTGCCAAAGGCATGCTCCTGTTCAATGACTACCCTTGGAGAAGATAACTTCGGCCAACTATCCCTATCCCTTCGCCGTATGGGGCATCGACCCCATTGGGCCTCTACCGACTGCTCCCGGAGGGCTCAAAGTTTGTGTAGTCACCATAGACTACTTCACCAAAATGGATCGAGGCAAAGCCCTTAGCAGCGATATCGGCAAAGGATATACAGAGATTCATCTAGAAAAGCATCATATGCAGATTTGGCACCCTAAGGGTAATAGTGGCCGATAACAGCTCCTAATTTACCGATAAAGGGTTTTAGGAATTCATTACTGACCTCGGAATTAAAATGCACTTCACCCCGGTAGCCCATCCTCAAATAAATGGGCAAGTTGAAGTGTCCAACAGAACAATAAAAGATGTCCTGAAGAAGAGGCTAAAAGAAGCAAATGGAAAATGGCCAGGAGAGCTCCCGAGCGTGTTGTTGAGCTACCGAACCACCCCTAGGAAAGCCACGGGTGAAACACCCTTCTCACTCATATTCAGTTCAAAGGTCATTATTCCTGTAGAAATCATCCAGCCATCAATTAGGGTATAGGTGTTTGACGAAGAAGGAAACAACCTTGGATTAAGGACCAAATTAGACCTCATTGATGAACATAGAGAAATGGCCGAGCTAAGAAGAAAAGCTTTCCAGCAAAGAGTAGCCGTCACTACCAACTTACGTGTAAAATGGAAAGGAATAAAAAAAGGAGACCTCGTTCTCCGAAAAGCAAAGCTCGGACCCCGAAGACCAACGCATAGAGCACTTCGCACAAACTGGGAGTGGCCCTATTTGGTTCTCGAAGAAATTCGACCGAGAGTGTACAAGCTCGGTGACATCGAGGCTAGAGAATTAAAAAATACATGGCATTCAGATTCTTTAAGAAGATTCTATACTTAGAATTTTTTGAGGAAAAGGAAACATTGTATTATTCTCCCCATAGGTAATTAACCGAACATGGTGAAATAAGACTTCTTCCGAAGGAATTTGAGCAAATAAATCTCGAACATACCCGCTCCCGAACAATGACAACACTTGATGATTAGCCGGATGGCCGATCATTGGTACGCCGAAGCGATAAGCTCGTAAAAATGACCAGCCTGCGGCAAGCATACGATGATAGTGGGTACCAAAGGCGTTTATCCCCTAAAAGTGCCTAGATGGACACTTGGAAAAATTTTTAATTCATTCAAAAACACCAAGGAAGCATGACCAAGGAAGGTCATTCCCGAAGATAGGTGTTTCCCTCGGCCGAACATAGTTCCCAAAAGAGAATTCCCCCAGGCGCATGAACTTGGAAAAATTTTCAAAAACAAATGCTATGAATGCCGAAGCTAGTCATTCGAGTGTGTATATTGCTGAACCATACCTTTGTGTAAAAAACGCTGATCAGTCATGATTCGAACAAAGGTTAAGATTCACAAAAGACGGTGCTTTCTGAAGAAGTACTGACCAAATACAACAAAGTTTGAAAAAAGCAAATTTTATTAACACCGATAAAAGAATACTACAGATGGATTACAAAAAGGAAAGAAGAAAAAGGAGGCCTATTCGCAATCCTGGGCATCCACCGGTTCCTCACCATCCTCGGCCTCCAAACCTTCGAAATCTTTATCAGTAGATTTGGGAGCCAAAGGTGGAATAACAGGGAGGTTGAGGAACTCCGCCTTTTACCACTGCCAAGATGGCCCTTCGGGGATGTCCAGGGCTGCCAAGAAGGAGAGGTCAAGATCTGGAAATCTTGATAAGACTTGATGACGGGCGAGGCAGAAGCCATCCTGGTAAGACATTTCGGTTGCTTGGTCGGAATTTGTCTTCTCCACGTCCAAAATTCTCCAGATCTTTTTGAAGCTCCATGATCTCCTTCTCCAGCTTCTTCTTCTTCTTCTTTCCCTCATTCTTCAACCTCTCGACCTCGGCCTGTAGCTTAGAGTTGAGATTGAAGGCCTTCGCCACTTGGGCAGCAGCGCCATCTCTCTCCTTCTAAAGAACCTCGTTCGCCGAGGTCATGCCTATCAACCTCGCTCTGAGGTCTGACATCTTCGAAGAGAAGTCTTGGATAAGCTCCCCTTGGCTTTTGAGCATCTCTTCCTGAAGATTGGCTAGATCCTCCTTGGTTATCGCATTTAGCTCGCCGTACTTAACGACAGAGCTAGCCAAGAGGTCCTTGGCCTTCACCAGAGACTCCTTGGAGCGAGTTTGGACCGAAGTTTGCTTGGCTGCCCAAGCCTGATAGTGCCCCATGTATGCCAAGAGCTGCAAAAGGGAGATCTTGAGTAAAGAACATATGGCAAACGAAAAAAATCACTAAGTATCAAAAGGGTAGGAGATTACTTGGGCGGCTTGCTCGGTCATCCTCGCGGAAAGGAACTCCTCATTCGGGCACTCTTCAGACAGAGGCTGAAAAGTGGCGTGCGTGATGACTCCAGCCGCCATTTGAGGAGCCATCTTCCGGCTATCCTTGGAGAACAATTTGATGTCATCCGTGAATGACCAGAAGGGCTCCATTGGGACCTTTCCCTTCGGGATTTTAGTGTCCCGAATGCCCTCTTCTGGGCGTGACCTTCCACCTAGGGAGCCTGCACTGCTTTGCCTGCAAAGTCCTGTTGAAGTACCATCAGTACGTTATCCCTTAGCCAGTCATCTATAAGATCTAAAACAGCAAAAATTACCAAACTCATAGAAGAATGGCTAAGGGACAAACCTGGTAGAACCTCTGTGTCATCACCTTTGGAGTCGCTGACTTCAAGGACCTCGTCGGGGATGTTATTGCCTTTCCTTTTTCGGCGCTCCTCTAGGTCTTTGGCCGAAAACCCCCCAACCGAGGTCCCTAAAGTCTCCATCACGGTGCTGGGACTAAGAGAAGTGGAATGGATAACTGGTTCCGAGGTTGCATCTTCCCGAACATGGGTCTGGTCCTTAGTCCCCACGTCATCTTCAGGAGGCGGAGGAATGAGGTGCCCCTTCATTTTCTTCGAGCTCAGAACCGAAGATAATCGCCTAGATGGCTTCTTTCTCTTTGCCACCACCTTATTCCGTGTCTGCTCCCCCTTCTCGGCCTGGCCGAGGAAGAGGGACTTGCAGAAGGCGGCAGATTTGTCACCCATCTCTGTAAAAAAAAAGAATATTACTGTAAGTACTCACAGAGAGATGAAAAATTTGGAAAGGAACTTACTCTCTCTAATGGCCGAGTACGTGAGTTTGCCTCGAATGAGCATTACCAACCATGACTTCTTCTCGTCAAAAAGAGGTTTCGGCATATTCAAGTTGGTAACATGCTTCTTGATCACCCCTGGTTCCCGAAGGACCTTTTCGGTCATTAAGCTCCATCTGATGGGAAAGGGGTACAGGGAACGGGGGGACCTCGGGGTCCCAGTTCATGACAACCCGAATACAGCTATCAAACTCCTCGAACTGGGCCTCCAATTCTAGGGCTAGCAGTTTTCTGGGGTCAATTATATCTATAGGCGGAGTCCCGCATGCCCAGTTGGTTGGAATGTGCCCCCACTAGTCAGCCACCTTTAGGAAAAAGAACTTCCTCTGCCACCCTTGCCAACTATCCTTCGTGTTGAAGGTAAATGTAAACTTTTTACTCCCAGAACTCCGAGGAAGAAAAAAATAGAAGCCACCCTTCGGGACCGGGTAGAGTTTGTAGTATTGCATGAAAAAAATAAAGTGAGGTTTTATCTTAAAAACCATACACATGCAAAGGAAAGCATTGAAGTAGGAGTAAGAGTTAGAGGAAGCTGATTCACAGCTATGCCATGGAATTGGCAAAAGTCACAAATCATCTTCAGTAGAGGAAACCGAAGTCCAACCTTCAGTTGGGCCCGAAAAATGGTCACCTCGTCAGAATTTTTCATGTAACTGAACAGGCCAGGGGTAGGTAGCCTGATAACCGAGTAAGAAAGGAGAAAGAATTTAGTTGTCCGCTTCACTAACTTCTCTGAAGTGGTACAACTCGGATGAGAATTAAGAGGAAGCCAGCTCTCGGGGACAGTCTGAACAAACATGAGCGGAACGAGGGAAGACATTTGCAAGGGAGAAACCTAACTTCGGAAAGGCTAAAAGAAAAGAAGGAAACAATGCCGAAGAATGACTTCGGACACACTTTAACTAAGGAGACAACCTCGAGAACACCAGACACCTCTCCCGAAAAGATAAATGCCATTATCCTGGCAAGAACAGATTATGTGGATCAAAGAGACTCTCACCCGAAAAGGGTGACCTTGGCCATTTCAGGGTCCAGACAGGCCTCCGAAGGGCTCCACAATTGGCTCTCGAAAGCTTAAAAGACAAATACATATCTTCGGCTCTCCAAGGGGGGCATGTGATAGCCAAAGGGCTATTACCCTCTAAACTCCTAAGCTCGAATGAGCATAGCCCTCGGTAAAAGACAAGCACCACCCTCGGTAAAAGTAGAGCATCATGCTCGGATCGGATGAGCGGCAACCTCAGAAAAAGAGGGTTACGGAGTCCTTGACCCTCTGACCTTGGTAAACCACCATCCTCGGTGAAGTAGAGCTTCTCCCGAAGGTGCCCCGTTCTGCCAAAGAACTGATCCTAACAACCTTCGGTGATGATATCTAGTCGAAGGGGGCCTCCTTTTCTGAAGGGGTCTCATACCCCCAAGGGGTATCGTTACCCGAAGGGGTCTTACAGAAATAAGAGAAAAATGATGAAGAAGACTCTGACACAGAGACCTTGCACACGCCCATGACACACAGACCTCCCACGGCCCTGAGTCCTGGACAGAACAGCCTACGGCCAACTGGAGGTCCCCAATCCCCGAAGATACAGATCATACCCGACTGAACACATGTCATGATCTGAGCGAGCTATGTCAAACGCACTTCTCCCAACACTCTTCTATAAATACTTGGAGAATAACCTTGGTAAAGGGGGACAGATACACAACTCTCTCCATTCTTTTACTGGCCACTCTCTGCTCCTTACTTACCAAATACTGACTTGGGCGTCGGAGGCTCCTCCCCCAAAAACAGATTCTAGGGAGCTCCTAACCCTTGTTCTTTTGAGCATTTCAGGTACTCTCACACCGGAAGTCCCTACTTCAAGCCATCATGTCGTAGAATGAAGATGCCGACGGGCATCAGTATGCACACTAAGGGTAGTGTTCTGATGGCCTATAGAACATTACCAATCCTGGGGGTTTAAATGCATAGTTTTGGCACCATAACTGGACTAACCTGGAGTGGGTAACAAAAATGGTACTCCTGGATGACTGGTCCAACGCCAATGTCCAATTCTCCCACCTGTTGCCAAGCCTAGGCATCATGAAAATTGACCTCAAACCAGTCCCATCCCCTACCTTCAAGGTAGGTCATTCTGAACTCGCTGTCCTTGGGTGGATTGACCTACCTCTGATGTTAAGGGGAACTTCTATTCAAAACAATGAAGAGCTCTTTGCCTCTTCCATTACCAGGTTCATTGTCATCGACGTCCCCTCTTCGTAGAATGCCATCCTTGGAAGGCAAACTCAAGGGAACTTTCACATCTGACCAGATGTGAAGTACTTGACGGTCACCTTCAAAACGAAGGATGGGGACGCACAAATATTCATCGATCAGGCCAAAGTCCGGAAGGTCTTCATGAAGGCTAGGCAAAATCCAGTGAAAGTGCACACACAAACCTCGGGAGAAAAGGGCACACCGACCAAAGGGTCTATAGAAGGAGAAAGAAGCGACTCGGAAAAAATTGAAACCGAGAATGTAGAGCTCATCCCGGGCCAAAGTACTTGCATGGGGAAACATTTGGCCGAAGGTGACAAGCAGAAGCTTGTATCTTTCTTTTTAATGAACAAAGATCTATTTGCCTACTCGCAGAAGGACATGCCTGGAGTAGACCCTCGCATAATCTAGCATAGTCTTAAGATACACCCTGACGCGAATCCTGTTGGCAAAAAAAAAAAAGAAGCCTTTTGGCACACAAGAAGAACTTCATTAAACCCGAAATCCAAAGGTTGATGGAGGCAAACGTAAAAGGGAAGTCAAATATCCTAAATGGCTTAGTAACGTGGTTATCGCCATGAAAGAAGGGAGTGACAAACTTCGAATGTGCATCAACTTCTGAAACGTGAACGATGCTTTTGCTAAGGATTCGTATCCTCTACCCCCAATAGACCAGTTGGTGGACTCAACCACCGAGTATGGTCTCCTTTGCTTCCTCATCGCCTTCGGTGGGTATCATCAAATAAGAATGGACCCCTAAGACGAGGAAAAAACTGCCTTCATCACGAAGTTGGTACATACTCCTGTATTAGAATGCCCTTCGGGCTTAAGAATGCAGGAGCCACGTACCAGAGGTTGATGAATAGGGCCTTCGACTCCCAAATTGGGAGAAACATGGAAGTCTATGTCGATGATATGATAGTCAAGAACAAACTGCCTAATAGTAATATCACAGACTTGGAAGAAACATTCCACTAATTGAGGACATTCAGAATTCATCTCAACCCCGAAAAATGTGTGTTCGGGGTAAATACGGGTAAGTTTCTCGGATTTATGGTGTCGGAGAGAGGTATTGACACTAATCCGGAAAAGGTCAAGGCCCTGCTAGGGTTCCAAACTCCCAATATGACCAAGGATGTGCAAAGACTCAGCAGATTCATATCCAGATATGGGGATCGCTGTTAACCATTTTTCAAGGTCCTCACTAAAGCAGCAAAAAATGGAGGTGACCTCGAAATCGAGGTGCGCCCTTGGAATGAAGACTGCCAAAAGGCCTGGGAAGAGCTGAAAGTCTACCTAACTCGTCTGCCGACACTTCAGCAGCCATGGGAAGGAGAACCCATCATACTATACCTTGTCGTCACCGAAAAGGTGGTAAGTTCAGTCCTTGTAAAGGAAGAGGGGGCGAAACAATGGCCAGTATATTATGTGAGCAAGTCTCTGCATGGTGCCAGAGTCAGGTACCACTTGTTACAAAAGGCTATTTATGCCCTGGTGCTTGCAAGAAGAAGGTTGCAACCCTATTTCCAAGGGCACCCCATTATCGTCCAAAGTATCTTGCCTCTTCGAGATATCATGAAGAAGGTAGACCACTCGAGAAGGCTTTCGAAGTGGTGCATAAAGCTTGGTGAGTATGATATCACCTATGAGCAGAGGAAGGCAATAAAAGCACAGGCATTGGTAGATTTCATTGCCGAAGTACCCGTTGCCGAAGACAATCCGGCTAACCTTGGAAAGGATGAACCTGAGTGGACTTTGTTTGTTGACAGGGCCTCCAGCTCTGAACATCAAGGAGCTGGAGTAATTCTTTGTGGTCCCGAAGGTATGGAAGCCATGAAGGCCACAAATTTGAGTGTAATGTCACCAACAATATGGCAGAATATGAAGCCCTTATAGCAGGTTTGTGCCTGGCCAGAAGAGTTGGTGTAAGAAACCTAAAGGCTCATAGTGATTCTCAGCTAGTGGTCCGATAGATGGTAGGAGACTACGGCGCGAAGGACCCAACCTTGGAAAAGTATCATGACCTTGTAACAAAGCTCATCCAAGAGTTCGACATGGTACACATTGAGAACATGCCTCATAGGGACAATGCTAAAGTAGAAAATTTGGTTAACTCAAATAAGTCCACCAAGATTCTAAGTCACCCGAGCATAGCAATAATGAGCATAGCAACCTCAGAGAGAGGGTGGAAAAATCCCACAAAAAAGTATCTTATGACTTCAGAACTTCCCGAAGATCCTTTTAAGGCAACAAAAGTGTGAAGACATTCTGAATGATATTTCCTAATCGGAGAGGAGTTATACCAACAAGGGTACACGAGTCCACCGCAAAGGTGTGTCGGTCAAGAGGATGTCAAGACAATCCACAAAGAAGTCCATGAGGGGGTCTATGGTTCCCACATAGGAACCAACACTCTGGCAGGAGTACCACTCCGCTAGGGATACTTCTGGCCCACCTTAAGGAAGGACGCAAGGCAATTTGTCCAGAAATGTGACAATTGCCAAAAACATGCTAACATCCAGAGGTTACCCTTAGAAATGATAACTCTGGCTAACTACCCTTGCCCCTTCGCAGTATGGGGTATTGACATCATCGAAGCTCTCCTAACTTCACTCGGAGGAGTGAAGTTCTACGTAGTTGCAGTAGAATACTTCATTAAATGGATAGAGGCAGAGCTTCTGGCAACCATATTGGCGAAGGACGTCCAGAAATTCATTTGGAAGAACATCGTATGCAGATTCAGTATACCGAGGGTGATAGTGGCCAATAATGGTTCCCAGTTTATTGACAGGGGGTTCCAGGAATTCGCTACCGACCTCGGGATAAAAATGCACTTTGCCCCGTTAGCTCATCCTCAGAGTAACGGACAGGTAGAGGTGTCTAACAAAACCATAAAGGATGGCTTGAAGAAGAGATTAAATCAAGCAAAAGGAAAATGGCTAGGAAAACTTCCTAGTATGCTATGGAGCTATCAGACAATTCCCCGAAGGGCCACAGGTGAAACACCTTTTTCGCTCGTATTTGGCACAGAGGCCATTATTCCTATCGAAGTGGTTCAACCTTCCGTGAGGGTACAAGTGTTTGACCAGGAGGGGAACAACCTTGGGTTAAGAACCAAGTTGGACCTAATTAATGAACACAGAGAAGTTGCTGAACTTAGAAGAAAAGCATTTCAGCAAAGAGTAGCTGTTGCTGCAAACTCACATGTTAAACGAAAAGAAATTAGGAAGGGGGACCTTATCCTCCAAAAGGCTTAGTTTGAGCCCCGAAACCATCTCACAGAGTACTTCGGGCAAATTGGGAAGGGCCTTATTTGGTCCTTGATGAAGTTTGGCCAAGAGTCTATAAGCTCGGCGATACTGAAGGTGGAGAACTAAAAAATACATGGCATTCAGATGCTTTGAAGAAATTCTACACTTAGGAATTTTTCTAAGTGTAGAAAAATTTTCTAGGGAAAATAGTCCCACCTGAGGAATCTAACTGAATAAGGTGCAAGTATCTACTTACGAAAATGACACATATTCTCTAAAGGTCCGTCAACCGAACATGGCTGATAAAAACAGGCAAAGCTTTGCCAAAAGATATTCGCCAAAACTATTGCTATGCTGAAGATGGTTGATAATAAGCGCGAAGATATCTTCTCGAGGGTCCTAGACCAAAAGTGGTCAAACTAACCCTTGGAACCGAAGATCATTTAAGGAGAAACTTGTCTTGAGACTTAGCCAAATTTTGGAGGAAATAAATGAATTTCATTCATGTCTTAGAACAAGAAGGAGAAATTTACAAAAGAAGAAGAAGAAAAAATAGCCTATTTTGGATCATGGACTCCTAAGGGACCTCGTCATTAGCAGCTACTTCAGCTTCAACCTCTTCTGTCACATTCATCGGTGCCGGAGGTAGGGCAAAAGGAATGTTGAGTGGCTCTATTTTCGACCACGTCCAGTGAGGCCCTTCGGGGTTGTCCAGACCCACCAAAAAGGAGACGTCAAGGTATGGGTACTTGGCTAGAACTTGGTGTCGAGCTAAACAAAAGCCATC
Organism: Aquilaria agallochum; assembly: GCA_000696445.1. Taxonomy (NCBI): domain Eukaryota; kingdom Viridiplantae; phylum Streptophyta; class Magnoliopsida; order Malvales; family Thymelaeaceae; genus Aquilaria; species Aquilaria agallochum. Next base: position 17,139 of record KK902249.1, on the reverse strand, counting down.
TTGAAATGCAACCTTAGTTGCCTGATTGGCTTTCTCATTCTAGACAGCCAAGTCCTCTAGCTCGTTCCTTAGCCCAATGACCTCTTTGTCGAGCTTCTTTGTCTTCTTCTTCTTATTCTTCTCTTTCTTCAGCTCATCAACCTCGGCTTGAAGATCGGCGTTGTCTGTGAGGGCCTTTGTCAGGAGTGCAGAGTCCTCCTCCTTCTCCTTTCGAAAGGCCTCATTTGCTGAAGTAAGCTCGGTGGCCTTCGTGATGGGTTTCAGGAGCCAAACAGCGCAGCGGAATTTAACCGAAACCCTCTAAGATCCAAGTGAAATGGGGTAAACTGGGTGTTAAGAAAATTTTCATACCAAATTTTCGGTTGAGATCTCTCACTCAACTGTAGAGTCGAATCACAAAACCTGAACAGTTGACGTGTTCAGGCTCTCTATGGTATCCACATGAGCCTCTTGGGATCACCACGCTTCCACCGTGTCCCGGTAGATGCAGTTCTCTTGCGCTCGCAGTGTTAGCTTGCGTCCTCCAAGGAATTGCAAGAGAAGAGTGTAGCTGTCCTTTTTGGAGGCCAGGGCAAGGAGACCTGCGAATTTCTCACTTAAAAGTTGTATTTATAGTGAGACTCAACTTCTAGGCCTAATGAGTTTCAAAGCCCTAATCCAATTAGGATTTAATTTCGGGCTTAATAATGGCTCAACTCCTTGGCC
>KK902249.1:0-16190 GCA_000696445.1 Aquilaria agallochum | reverse complement strand
CCGAGGTCAGACACCTTCTTGGAAAAATCTTGAAAGAGCTCATCCTAACTCTTCAAGAACTCCTCCTGGAGTTTAGCCACCTCATCCTTGGCTATTTTGTTGAGTTCACCATACTTAAGGATCGAGTTGGCAAAAAATTGGTTGGCTCTTGCCAAGGACTCTTCGGTCCAAGATTGGACTGAAGATTGCTTCACTGCCCAAGCTCTAAATTAGCCAATATATGCCAAGAGCTGTAAAAATGAAGACTTCAAGTTAGGATCAAAAGGCTATGAAAGCTTGAAAAAACTTTCTAAATCCCAAGAAGCTCAAAACTCACCTGGGCAGCATGTTCAGACATCCTCATAGTGAGGACCTCCTCATTTGGGCACTCCTCAGTTAGGGACTTGAAGATGGAATTGGTAAGGATGCCCTTCGCCATCTGAAGGGCCATTCACTGCCCTTCACCAGGTCGGTTTTATGCTCCTTGACTACCCCTAACTCCCAAAGAACCTCTTCGATCATAAAGTTCCACTTTATGGGAAAGGGGTACGGGGAACAAGGAGGGACCTTGGGGTCCCAGTCCGTGACTGCACAGATACGGCTGTCGAAGTCATCAAACTTCACCTCCAACTCCGGGTTAGTAGCTCTCTGGGATCCACTACATCTATGGGCAGGGTCCCTTATGCGCATTCCATCAGAATGGCCTTCCAAGCCTCAACTACCTTCAAGAAGAAGAACTTCCTCTACCAACAATGCCAACTATCCCTCGTGTCGAAGGTAAAGGTGTATTTTTTGGACCCAGAACCCCAAGGAAGCAAAAAATAAAAACCACCCTTCGGGACGGGAAGGAGTTTGTAGTATTGCATAAAAAAAATGATGTGAGGCTCTATATTGAAGGCCCCACACATGCAAAGAAAGGCATTGAAATAGGACTAAAAATTGGGTGAAAGTTGAGTTGTGCCTATGCCATGAAAATGGTATAAGTCGCAGACCACCTTCGGTGGAGGAAACCAAGGTCCGACCTTCAGTTGGGCCCGAAAGATGGTAACTTCATCCGAGTTATTCATATAACTGAATAGGCGAGGTTTGGGTAGCCTAATAACTGAGTAAGAAGGAAGAAAAAAAATTTTTGTCCACTTCGCTAACTTCTCCGAAGTGGTACAACTCGGATGAGTATTGAAAGAAGCCATCTCTCGGGGACAATTTGGACGAACATGAACGGAACAGGGGAAGACATTTGGAAAAGGGAAACCTAACTTCAGAAGAGAGAAAAGAGAAGAAGGAAATAATGCCAAAGAATGACTTCGAAAAGGAGAACCCACCAAAGCTTTTATCGAAGTCTGGATTTGTGAACGCCGTCACTAAGACTCATCAGAAATCGCTCCACCTCTTGCACCACCGCAGAAAAGGGAGAAAAGCTTGAGAGCAAACGAGAGCAAAACAGAAGCAAAAGAAAGCAAGTGGGAACTCCGAAGAAGAGGAAGGTTTATATAGGCCGAAGGGGGTAGGTGAATCATTGCCATAATTACCCCTCGAAGCTGAAGAGACGCGGTTGATGTAACCAATGCAACTGTCCCCCAATTACCACGTGACATGTGTCACCCAGCACAGGAAATGAGGGCACACCTCTTGACAGCATGAAGGCCTAGGCAATCCTATCTGAAGTGATGTGCCTACCTAATTATGAGACGTGACGGTCCACTGACCTGCAGCAGAAAAGTAAAAGAGGGATACCCACTTTGAAAAGACCGAGGGACTAGCCAGGAGGCAAGAAGTGACCCTCATAAGCTACCTTGGCTGAGGAAGCATACCTTCGAGGAATGAAGTGTCTCCTACCTGGCTTCCACAACAAGTCCCACGAAGTGCTCTCCAAAACTCTACTCACCGAAGTTACCACTTTAGCTTTGGGACGGGAGAATGACTGACAAGTACCATCCTCGGACGTACATCTGACCAACCTCGGGAAAATGGATTGACACACCTCACACAGGCACTGGCCCAACACTCGGTACTACAATCACACAACTAAGGTTATTCTGGAGTGTTTTTAGAACTTTCAATTCGGCCAACCAATGTAATTAATCCTTAAGTCTTATTTTCTTAAGGTATTTAGCCTGCGAGGTGGCCCATGAGGCTTATGAGAAGAATCCAACTAATTACTTGCAGCAGAAGTTGAGCCCAATATAATAACTTGCAAGATAAGCAAGGCTGTAATAGGTAACTTGCATTACAAGCAAGGCAACACTCGATGAAACTAAGTGCTTAGGATGTGTGCAAATCAAGTGAGCTATTTTAGAATGGCAACCAAGAAGCCCAAGGTATCATTTAATTTGAAAATTCATGTTTGAGTGCACATGTACATTCGGCCATGAACAATTAAATGAGAGGTTGACAACATAAAACACAACTCTCATTCATATAAATATGCCATCCACTAGCCCATAAACATTCAACATATACATGTCCAAAACCAAGCTCACAAACATAATTTGGCACCCCAAGGTACTCCAAGTACCATAAACCTAAACATACTCGAGACTACACAAACATATACACAACAAAAGGTAGCCTACAGAGTATACAAAACATGGCTACATGCCAAGATTCCAAAGTTTTTCATGGCAAGTTATATTACATTCGAGACCATCATCTCTCAAACAACACCTTAAGTACACCATAAAGCAGGACACATTGCAGTACCAAACCTATGGCCATGTTCATGGTCATAAAGGTGAAAACTATTATCAGATCAAGTGTTCACATATCCATGCTGCCCACCTAGACAAGTCCCACTCTACAATCCTGCACAACTCAAGACATAAGTCTCAGCCAACTTCAATAAAGACTTGTAATGCACATAATTAACCAAGGCAAGCACACATTGGCACATACCTTAGTACAGAACCAAAGCTAGCACAACACAATAGCAAAACTCAAGCTATTATAACTCAGGCCGAATATCCTTTCCTGAAAAACAATATAATGGGCAATGAGTACAATACTCAGTAGAGTTCACTACCAATACCAACTCATTATAGAGTTTATTTAGTTAAGCCGAGTGTATAACTCAAGGCTTAACCTCCATTTGCTCATAATATCCTGCAAAAATAAGACACAAAGGCAAGAAAACTACAACATATATATATACATATTAACTTGCCCGAGACATATAAACCATCAGAGCAAGTAGTTGGTTAGCAAGCACAAAGAATCACTCAAGCACACAATGAACACACACACACACACACACCACAATGACCATTCAGCCAAGTACCATAGCATGTGTCATTGTGCACATTTGCACATCAAACTTCAACATATAGTCCACCTCCACTAAAGCTCCGAAATGCCTTGCAAATTGGCCTTATTTACTAGGATTTCTAACACATGCCCATAGTTAATTAGCTAGTCAACACTCATAACTGAATCATCACAATTGCCCATCAAGCAACTAAGGTCATTTAGAACAATTAACCATCACTTAGCCACTTTAATACTTGAATCATGGTATAATACGAAGCAAACAAGTAATACCTCAATATGAGCTTGAGTAGTCTCGGTTTAGCTTGAGTCCGAAACATTTTCCTCAACAATTGGCCTAACATATCATCAGTTAGGCATGAATACCCCTTGTTCATGGAATATATACCATGTATTCAAGGAAAACACAAAGAGTTACCTCAATCTCAAGCTTGAAACGTCTCGGCCTCCATTGTTTCTTCAAGCCCAAAGCCCAAACTTGAACCCTTAGTGCCGAGAATGGAAGATTCAAGCTTGGTTGTTCACTCAAGCTCTAAAATGCCTCCTTGACGCTCTAATCCGAGACCAAATTTAGTGGAAAGCTCAAGAACACAAACAAGCAAGCTCTCAGCCTTAGAGGAGTAAGCCGAAATGAAAGCAAATGGTTTAGGTGGAACCATGCATGCCTAGTATTAAGCCACATGTGATCAAAGTGGCAATAAGCTAGCTTTCAGCCTTACCAATCTTGCATGCCACCAATAAGCCCTTACTTCCTCATGGCTTCTTTTTCACAACTAAAACACATGCACATTTCGGCACTTGTGTCACTTCATGGCTCACCATGCCAAGCACTAACCACAAGTGTTTAAAATGACCATTAGTCCATGTAGGTTTTAGCCAAATACTATAACTAGTACTAACTTAGAAAACCAAGGCAATGACACCTGATTTCCTTAGTGGCGAACATGATTTGACTAGTCATCATTAAAATTTACCAAAATTGGGCTAGTATTGCACTAGTCACCATATAACTTTGCATGGCCGAAAGTTCCCATTCCTAGTTTATAGTTTCACTAGAACCACTAGTTCAAATGTGCATTTTAGCCTTCCCACTTTATTTTCTTGCAATCTTCTCATGGCCATTTTCTTTATGCATTTAGGACCCGAAAGTCTCCAACTTACCACATACATCACTGTGCCTTGCCCTCTCAAGTCCTCCATAGTGTCTCTCTCTATTTTCTTGGCCTGAGCCAAGCACTTAGGAAATCAACCTTACAATTCTTCCCTCCTTAAAAAATTTGGTCATCCAAATTCTTCACTAATCTATGGTACAGCTGAGGTTACTTGTTGGCAATTTCCTGTTCTACTTCCCAAGTTGCCTCTTCAAGAGTGTGATTACTCCACTGTAACTTAATCATAGAAATCCACCTGCTCCTCTGTTTCCTGGTGTCTTTTGCCAGGAACTAGATTGCCACCTCTTCATAAGTAAGGTTTGGTGCCACAGTTACACTAGCACATGTCTCTATCTGTTTGAAGCTTGGAACATAGTTCTTGAGTAAGCTCACATGAAACACATTATGTATGTTACCAAGTTCTGGTGGCAAATCCAACTGATAAGCCACATTCCCAACTTTAGCCAGTATTTGATATGGCCCCACATATCTGGGTGCTAGTTTTCCCTTTTTCCCAAATCTAATTACTCCTTTCATGGGAGAAACTTTGAGCCACACCCAGTCTCCTTCCTAGAATTCCAGGTCTCTTCTCCTTTTCAGGTTGGCATAGGCTTGCTGCCTATCATTTACAGTTTTGATCCTAGCTTGGATCAGTTTTATCTTCTCAGTAGTTTCCTTAGTAATGTCTGGCCCCAACTCCAATTTATCTTCTGGTTGATGCCAGCAATGAGGAGTAATACATTTCCTGCCATATAAGGCTTCATAAGGAGCCATTCCTATCACTGAATGATAGCCATTATTGTAGGAAAACTCTATTAATGGTAGATGTACATCCCATTCACCCTAGAAGTCAATTACACAACATCTCAACATATCTTCCAGAGTCTGTATAGTTCTTTCTATCTCTCCATCAGTCCGTGGATGGTAAGCAGAACTAAACTTGAGCTTGGTGCCCAATGCTTGATCTAGGGATTTCCAAAACCTAGAAACAAACCTAGGATCCCTATCTGATACTATGTCATCAGGTATTCCATGCAATATCATTATTTCTCTTATATGAGTTGTGCCAGTTTATCCAAAGAGTCAGTAAGATTCATGGGAAGGAAGTGAGCTGCCTTGGTCAATCTGTCTACAATGACCCATATCGCATTGTGCTTCCTTCTTGTTAGTGACATACCCACTACAAAATCCTTTGAGATCAATCCCCATTTCCTCTCAAGTATGGGCAAAGCTTTGTAGCTTCCCTCCTGGTTTCTGGTGTTCCACCTTTACCTGCTAACATAGTTCACAACTAGCTACATGTGTGCTAATATCCTTCTTCATATATGCTCACCAAAAATATACTCTAAGAGTGTGGTACATCTTTGTGGCCCCTGGGTGCATGCTTAGCTTACTAGAGTGAGCTTCCTCCAGAATTTGAACTCTCAAGCTGTCCTTTTCAGGCACATACAACCTATTTGGGAAGTGTAGCACCCCTTGTTTTAAGGAAAAACCTTGGAATAGTTCCCCCTTTTTCTGACCAGAAATCAGTTCCATTTCTTCATCACCAGCTTGAGCTTTCTTGATATACTCCTTCCATTCTGGTCTAATGGTGAGTACGTTCAGTTGCTCACCTTCCTTAGCTAGCCATTGGCTTGCCAAGTTAGTAAGACTCAGGCTCTCAGCCTTATGTTCAACTTCACCACCTTTGAGTACTCCAGTGTAGCTTCTACTCAAAGCATCTGCCACTACATTGGCTTTCCCAGCTATGTATTCAATTACATAATCAAAGTCCTTCAAATATTCCAACCACCTCCTTTCTCTCATATTCAAGTCCTTCTGAGTAAAAAGGTATTTGAGACTTTTGTGGTCTGTAAACACTTGGAATCTGTTACCAAGAAGATAGTATCTCCATTGCTTAAGAGCAAAGACCATTGCTGCCAATTCTAGGTCATGTACTGGATACTTCTTTTCATGTGGTCTCAATTTTCTAGACCCAAAAGCAATGGCTTGTTTTTCCTGGATCAGGACACATCCTAGTCAAACATGAGATGCATCAGTATACACCTCATATTCCTTTTCAGGGTATGGCAGGACTAGTATAGGAGCTGTAGTCAGTCGCCTCTTTAGCTCTTGAAAGCTTTCTTCACATTTTGTTTCCCAAGTAAAATTCTGGTTCTTTCTGGTCAATTGAGTCATAGGTGCTGCTAAAACAGAAAACTTTGGCAAAAATCTTCTATAGTAGCCAGCCAACCCCTGGAAGCTTCTGACTTCCCTCACATTCTGGGGCTGCTTCTAATCTAGGATTGACCTTACCTTTTCAGGATCCACAGCCAACCCTTGATCATTTATTATATGTCCCAAAAACCCAATTTCTTGAGTCCAGAATTTGCATTTACTCAGCTTTCCATAAAGCTTATGTTCTTGGAGCAAGCCAAGTACTACTTTTAGGTGTTCTTTATGGGTTTCCTCATCCTTTGAGTATACCAAAATATCATCAATAAACACCACCACAAAGTGGTCTAGGTGTGCTTTGAACACCCATTGCATTAAGTCCATAAAGAATGCAGGTGCATTAGTAAGCCCAAATGGCATTACTGTATACTCAAAATGTCCATACCTAGTCCTGAAAGCAGTCTTAGGTATGTCCTCCTCCCTCACTCTTAGCTGAAAATATCCAGATCACAAATCTATTTTGGACAACACTTTTGCTCCCTTCAATAGATCAAACAGGTCTTCTATCCTTGGGAGAGGATACTTGTTCTTTATGGTTAATGCATTTAGGTTTCTATAATCAATACAGAGTCTAAGGGCTTCATCCTTCTTTTTCACAAATAACATAGGTGCTCCCCAAGGAGACACACTGGGTCTAATGAACCCTTTCTTAAGTAGTTCATCTAACTGTTTCCTAAGTTCTACCATCTCAGGTAATGCCATCCTATATGGAGCAGTGAATACTGGTGCTGCTCCTGGTACCAGCTTAATTTTAAACTCCACCTCCCTCAGGGGGGTAATCTAGGTAGGTCTGTAGGAAAGACTCATGGAAAATCCTAAACTATAGGTATCTGCTTAAGTTCATCAGTCACTTCCTGGTCATTGAGTTCTAGGCATTCATGTTCACTTTCTAGAGTTACTAGTTTCAACACTTCCAAGTGATAGTCCATAACTAACTCTAGTGACTTATCTAAGTCATATGGTATTCCACCAGGCATCATTAATTGTCTAGCATGACAATCAATAACTACTTTATTCTCCCCTAACCAATTCATGCCTAAGATCACATCATAGTCATATGTGTCTAGCACTATGAGGTTTGTTCTCAGTTTCAGCTTGTCTATCTGGATCTCACAATTTTCGACCATGTGATATGTAAATAAAACTTCATTGCCAGTTGTTTTTACCAAGTACATGTTAGGCATATATTTTATGTCTAGATTCATGGCCTTAACCAAGCTACTAGATATTATAGACAATGAAGCTCCAGTATCAAACAAAGCAAACACTAACTGGCCATTAATGTAAATAGTACCTTTTAAGGCCCTCCTGCTAGTTCTTTGTTGACTAGTCTCCCTGCCTGCATCCTTAGCCTCTGGTGTTTCCTGCCCTTTTCTGGAAGACTCCAGCTGAAATACTCTACCTGGAAGTGCACCAGGTCTTCTTTGCTCCTGAGGTACTCTGGGTGCTAGCCTCCATCCCTGCGCTGGCACCTGAGTCCTCATTTGGGGCATAGGGATTTGCCCTCTAGGTCCCCTGGGACTGAAAGTTCCCAGCATCTTCCTATTTTCTTCACTTTTCTTTGGGCAATCTCTGACCCAATGGTCTGGTGCTCCACACTTATGACATCCAGTGGAAGTTTTGAAGCATGGCTTATTGCCATGAAACTTTCCACAAGTATTACACTGAGGACCATACTGCTATGGTTGGGATCCTCTTTCTTTCTTATTTCCTTTCCTACCTCCACCTGGGCCTTTTTCTTCTCTCAGCCTCTTTGGATGGTGGCCTTTCTAGATTCTACTTCCACTACCAGGCCCACTCCTGGATTGTTCCTTGAACTCCTCCTCCAATGCCAGGGCATTTTGCATAACAGAGTAGTAGTCCCTAGCTCCCACTGCCCTAAGAATATGTGTCAACTCAGGTCTTAGTCCCCTGATAAACCTCTTAGTTCTCAGCTCTTCTTGTCCTTCATATTGAGGGGCATACCTGATTAGGTTATTAAACCTTTGCTCATATTCTAGCACATTAAGGTCCCCCTACTCCAGCTGATCAAACTCCACCTGCTTCTAGTCCTTCTAGGCTTCACTGACATATTGTTGGTGAAAGATCTGAAGGAAATCTGCCCACCTCATAGATCTCCTCCTAGCTGGGGACCTCGTCTGATTCCTTTCTTCGTAGTTTCTTTGTACTGCCCTCCACCAAAGCTCAACATTACCTTCTAGCCTGAAGGTGGCTAGCAGTACCTTCTGAGTGGATGTAACCTCCATCCTTTCAAAAACTTTCTCCACTTGGTACACCGAGAACTCAGCCTCATCTAGGTCACATCCTCCACTGAAGACTGGAAGTTTCAGTGCCAAGAATCCCTCTAGCTGGCCCTCCTTAAGTCCTCCATTCCTTAGTCTTTCTCTCATATCTTCCAGGCCTCTGGTTCCATCCCTGGATGATCTGTCCCTTGCTGTTGTCTCCTCAGTAGAAGGTTCAGTCCTACCAGAGTATATATAGGCATCTCTTTCTTCTATTTCTGGGCTATCCTCATCTCCCTCCACGGTCCTAGGTTCTTGTTTCACTTCTGATCTCAGTCTCCTAGCCTTGGGATGCCTCATTTCCTCATCTGCTTCCTCCTCTTCTTGATTCCCTCCAGCTTTACTGGCTTGATCATATCCCCCGGGCTCTTTGCCAGGCCTTCTCCTCCTCCTTCTCCCTTCAGTTTCTACTAGCTCTGAATTCTCCTGGTGTTGGGCTTGGCCTCTAGGCAAGGCTTACATTCCCAGTACCAGTTGAGCCACAGTAGCATGTAGTGACTCCATCATCACCTCCATTCTTTCAAGTCTATCCCTGCTAGGTCCAAGCACTCGTAACCTAGCATTTGGGTCCTCAGCCAAATTATGCTCCATATTATCTGCCTGTGTTTCAGGCACATTTTCCTGCATTCCTTCTACTTGATGGGCTGTAGTATCTCCCTTTTGTCTCATGGATTATCTTTCCCTGCCTCTTGTTCTCATCTTGCACTTCAATTGCAGATATTCACATATATCCAATAATACAAGTCTTATACAAGTTACACCTATGTGGGACACTGCCTAGGCTAATGCTCCGCCATTCTAAAACTCAGGCTCTAATACCAAACAAAGCATGTCACACCTCACACAGGCCCTGGCCCAACACTCTATACTACACTCACCTAACTAAGGTTATTCTAGCGTCTTATTTTCTTAAGGTATTTAGCCTGGGAGGTGGGCCATGAGGCTTATGAGAAGAATCCAACTAATTGCTTACAGCAGAAGTAGAGCCCAATATAATAACTTGCAAGACAAGCAAGGCTGTAATAGGTAACTTGCATTAAAAGCAAGGCAACACTCAATGAAACTAAGTGCTTAGGATGTGTGCAAATCAAGTGAGCTATTTTAGAATGGCAACAAAGAAACCCAAGGTTTCATTTAATTTGAAAACTCATGTTTGAGTGCACATGTACATTCGGCCATGAACAATTAAATGAGAGGTTGACAACATAAAACACAACTCCCATTCATATAAATACGCCATCCACTGGCCCATGAACATTCGACATTTACATGTCCAAAACCAAGCTCACAAACATAATTTGGCACCACAAGGTACTCCAAGTACCATAAACCAAGACATACCTGAGACTACACATACATATACACAACAAAAGGTAGCCTACAGAGTATACAAAACATGGCTACATGCCAAGATTCCAAAGTTTTTCATGCCAAGTTATATTACATTCGAGACCATCACCTCTCAAACAACACCTTAAGTATACCATAAAGCAGGACACATTGCAGTACCAAACCTATGGCCATGTTCATGGTCATAGAGGTGAAAACTATTATCAGAGCAAGTGTCCACATATTCATGCTGACAACTAGACAAGTTCCACTCTACAATCCTGCACAACTCAAGACATAAGTCTCGGCCAACATCAATAAAGACTTGTAATGCACATAATTAACCAAGCCACGCACACATTGGCACATACCTTAGTACACAAGCAAAGCTAGCACAACACAATAGCAAAAATCAAGCTACTATAACTCAGGCCGAATATATTTTCCTGAAAAACAATATAATGGGCAATGAGTACAAAACTCAATAGACTTCACTACCCATACCAACTCATTATAGAGTTTATTTAGTTAAGCTGAGTGTATAACTCAAGGCTTAACCTCCATTTGCTCATCATATCCTGCAAAAATAAGACACAAAGACAAGAAAACTACAACATATATATATACATATTAACTTGCCTGAGACATATAAACCATAAGAGCAAGTAGTTGGTTAGCAAGCACAAAGAATCACTCAAGCACACAATGAACACACACACACATACACCACAATGACCATACGGCCAAGTACCATATCATGTGTCATTATGCACATTTGCACATCAAACGTCAACATATAGTGCACCTCCACTAGTACTCCGAAATGCCTAGCAAATTGGCCTTATTTACAAGGATTTCTAACACATGCCCATAGTTAATTAGCTAATCAACACTCACAACCGAATCATCACAATAGCCCATCAAGCAACTAAGGTCATTTAGCAGTATTAACCATCACTTAGCCACTTTAATACTTGAATCATGGTATAATACCAAGCAAACAGGTAATTAGTGAACCCTACCTCAATATGAGCTTGAGTAGCCTCGGTTTAGCTTGAGTTTGAAATGTTTTCCTCAACAATTGGCCTAACATATCATCAATTAGGCATCAATACCCCTTGTTCATGGAATCTATACCATGTATTCAAGGAAAACACAAAGAGTTACCTCAATCTCAAGCTTGAAATGTCTCGGCGTCCATTGTTTCTTCAAGCCCAAAGCTCAAACTTGAACCCTTAGTGCCAAGAATGGAAGATTCGAGCTTGGTTGTTCACTCAAGCTCCAAAATGCCTCCTTGACGCTCTAATCCGAGACCAAATTTAGTGGAAAGCTTAAGAACACAAACAAGCATGCTCTCGACCTTGGAGGAGTAAGCCAAAGTGAAAGCAAATGGTTTAAGTGGAACCATGCATGCCCGGTATTAAGCCACATGTGATCAAAGTGGCAATAAGCTAGCTTTCGGCCTTACCAATCTTGCATGGCACCAATAAGCCCTCACTTCCTCATGGCTTCATTTTCACCACTAAACCACATGCACATTTCGGCACTTGTGCCACTTCATGGATCACCATGCCAAGCACTAACCACAAGTCTTTAAAATGACCATTAGTCCATGTAGGTTTCGGCCGAATACTATAACTAGTACTAACTTGGTAAACCAAGGCAATGATGCCTTATTTCCTTAGTGGGGAACATGATTTGACTACTCATCATTAAAATTTACCAAAATTGGGCTAGTATTGCGCTAGTCACCATATAACTTTGCATGGCCGAATGTTCCCATTCCTTGTTTATAGTTTCACTAGATCAACCAGTTCAAATGTGCATTTTAGCCTTCCCACTTTATTTCCTTGCAATCTTCTCATGGCCACTTTCTTTGTGCATTTAGGACCCGAAAGTCTCCAACTTAGCACATACATCACTGTGCCTTGCCCTCTCAAGTCCTCCATAGTGTCTCTCTCTATTTCCTTGGCTTGAGCCAAGCACTTGGGAAATGAACCTAACATGGATCCTCACCACCCTCGGCTGATAACACTACCACCCTCGACAGGACATATTGCGCCATCCTCGGTCAAGCGATTTGTCGACCTCAGGAAGCCATCTCCCCATCCTTGGTAGAATATGGCATTCGCCGAAGGTCCTCCACCCGGCCGAGGAGCCTCCTTCTATGGCCTTCAAGAGCAAAAAGTGGACCAAAGGAGAGCCGTCTCCCAAAGGGGTATTACCCCTAGAAGAGGGCCCATCACCAATGGAGTTCTCACCTAGTTGAGACAAAGACAGTTAGGAGCCTCTGACACGAAGACCTCACACACGCCCCTGACACATAGGCATCCTATGGCCCTAACTTTTGGCCAGAACAGCCTATGGCCAGATAGAGATCCCCATCTTTGAAGTTATGGACCACATCTAGCCAAACATGTCTCATAATCTAAGTGGGCTGTGTCAAACGGACTTTTCCCAATGTCCTCCTATAAATACTTGGGGAAATGACCTTGGTAAGGACATAGGCTGAACTCTCAAAAGAACTTTACTCTTTACTCATCATTCATTAGTCTTCATTTTCCAAATCCTGACTTGGGCGTTGGAGGCTCTTCTCCCGAAAACACACTCCAGGGATCTCCTAACCCCTATTCTATTGATCGTTTTAGGCAATCACATGATGAAAGTCTCTTCTACCAGCATCTCCATACCAGAAGTCCCCCTCAAGTCTACCATGTTGTACAATGAAGATGCCAATAGGCATCAAGTGACATGTTCCTTGATTACCCCAAGCTCCCGAAGGACCTATTCAGTAATGAAACTCCATCTGATGAGGAAAGGGTAGAGAGAATGTGGAAGGACCTCGGCATCCCAATTCGTGACAGCCTAAATATGGCTGTCGAAACTAAAACTCCAACTCTAAGGTTAACAGCTTCCTTGGGTCAACTACATCACTGGCCAAGTTACCCGAAGCCCACCTAGATGGCATGTCTTTCCACTGCTCGTCCACCTTCATAAAAAAGAACTTCTTCTGCCACCCTTACCAACTATCTTTTGTTCCGAAGGTGAAAGTGAATTTTTTGTGCCAAGATCCTTGAAGGAGTAAGAAGTAGAACCCGCCCTTCGGAACGAGGTGAAGATTGTAGTATTGCATGAAAAGGATGAAGTGGGGCTCTATTTTGAAGACTCCGCACATACAAAAAAAGTCATTAAAGTAGGAGTAGGAGTTCAAGGGAGTTCATTGACCGCTATGCCATGAAATTGGCAAATGTTGCAAACCATCTTCGAAGCGGGATACTGAAGTCCCGCCTTCAGTAGTGCCCTGAAGACAATGATCTCATTTTTCCAAGCAACATAGCTAGGCATATCGGGACTACGGAGCCTAGTGATGGCATAAGAAAGGAGAAAAAATTTCACCGACCACTTCCTTACTTTCTCCAAAGTGGCACAACTCGGATGAGAGTTAAGATGGAGCCAACTCTTAAGAGCCAGATGAGCTTCAGCTTGGGAGGAAGACATGTTTGGAAACAAAAGACCCTAACCTCAAAAAGACGAAGGGGAAAGAAATGAGTTGAAAAAAAGCTAGTTCAAAAATGAGTACACCTAATTTAGAATGAAAACAGGAACTTTAGAGAACGCCACAAACTTGCCAGAAATCGCTCCATCACTAGCACCACCGCCAAAAGAATAAAAATTGAAGAAGTGTGGAAACTCTAAAGGAGAAAGGCTTTATATAGACCGAAGAAGGCAGTCGAAGCGTCGTCATAATGACCCTTTACAAACGAAGGGATGCAACCGATGTAACAGTCACAACGGTTCACCAATCAGTCAAACACACATGTCGGACGATGCAAAGACAAGGCCACGCCTCCTGACACTAGCAGGCCTATATTCGCCTAATCCGAAGTGACTTAATTGCCCTGTCAGAAGACAAGACATTTCACTAACAGAAGGCGGGAATGAAGATTGTGTAAAAACCCTCGTATAATGCCAATAATTCAACTTCGGAAAAAAAGTGGGGTCTTCGACTGAGGAGGAGTAAAGGTACCTTGGGAAAGTACTGCTTCAGTTGCTAACATCGAAGATGTAACTTCGGCTTGTTCGAGCGGGGCATGTTATAGCCGAAGGGCTACCGCCCCCAAGATCTCCTAATCGGCTATCTTGACACCACCTTTGGTGGGAGCTTAGCCCCGACCTCAGGCCATTATCAACACCACCCTTGGAAACGAACTAACTTTGAGAAAATGTGTCTTTCACCACCCTCGGATTTGTAAACCAACGAACCTTGGAAGAGTAGTTCCATCATCCTCGATAGACGAAAAAGTATCCTGAAGGTGACCCGCTCTGCCGAAGGGCTTTCCCTGATAGCCCTAGGGGGAAAAATCTCTACCTGAAGGAGTCTCACGGAGATATGACAAAAATGGTTAAGGAGCCTCTAACAAAGAGCCCTTGTACACACCCTGCCTTCTAGCAAGAACAGCCAATGGCCAGCTGGAGATGCCTACCTCTGAAGGTACAGATCGGATCTGACCGAACACGTGTCATGATCTGGACAAACTGTGTCAAACAGATTCCTCCTTCGACCCTCCTATAAATACGTTGGAGCGACCATGGTAAAGACATCAGAATTTCTTTATTCTCTTCTATCTACTCTTTGCTATCACTCTCACAAATACTAACTTGGGCGTCGGAGGCTCCTCCCCCGGAAACTTACTCCGACAAGCTCCCAACCCTTGTTTTTCTAAGTGTTTCAGATACTCTCACACCGGAAGTCCTCTATGCGGGCCAACATGTCATTCAACGAAGATGTCACTAGGTGTCACACCCCACATAGGCCTTAGCCTGTGTACCTACTATGCCATTCAACTAAGCTACCATAAAAGTCATGTAATACAGGCACTCTCATGTGTTATGGTTCGGCTTAGGTTCGGCCAACTTTCACTTTTCTAGTTTAAGTTATATTTTCTTAAGGTTAAGGCCTGGAAGGTTCCCCAGGAGGCGTACCAGGTAGTTACAAGTGCTTACTTGGATTTCAAGGCAAGGCCCGTAATTTACTTGCAACACAGGGCAAGGTTTTAAAAGTTACTTGGAACATATGGCAAGGCATGTACACTTTTTATCTTTAAGTGTCTAAAGTATGTGCTCATCAAGTTTGGCATTCTAATGCATGTCAACAAAGAAGCCCACATCTGTAAATGTTTAAAACATACTTTTTCATGTCAATGTACATTCGGCCCAATAGGCATTGTAAGAAACAGAGCATGTAGAGCTGTCCCTGGCCGAGTACCCGAGTGGGGAAAAAGCTGGCCGAAGGTGACAGGGAAAAGCTTGTATCGCTTCTATTAAAGAACAAAGATCTATGTGGCTACTCTCTTAGTGATATGCCCAGGGTGGACCCCGGTATAATCCAGAATTGTCTTAAAGTGTGTCCGGAGGTAAAGCCTATCCGGCAAAAAAAATGTACTCTTGATAGCCGAAGGACTATCTCCTCTCCCAGTCCGTACTTCCTGCCGAAAGTATGATCAGGAAGCCTGGCGTCACCCGAAAGAGACACCATCACTGACCTCGAAAGGAACGAAGCCAAGCACCCCGAACTTAGAACTTCGGGGAGAACGCCAGGGATCTCAAAGATGCTGCCAGCTCCCTCAGGGGACCGAACGGATTGCCTTCGGATGCAGAGAATTAGCTATCACAAACAGAAGGGAATCGCCCCGAAGGTGGAACCTCTGAACAAGGGAATCCCCCAAAAGCACGAGCATAACTCTCGAAGAAGGGCGACCGTGTCAAAGAATGACCTCGCCCAGAGGACCTTGGGAGTACGGCATAAGCATTTAAGGAGCCTCTGAGATGCTGCCCACAGACGCTACATGTCACCTCAAATGGCGATTTGATACACCGGCGCCGTCCAGGTCTGCTCACGACCTGTCTCGGTTCAAGACTCAAGGAGCCTGCCACCGGCTACTTGTCCCCTACGCCCAGAAATTCAGAGAACATC
>KK902248.1:32614-56578 GCA_000696445.1 Aquilaria agallochum | reverse complement strand
TCCAATCCACCAGGCGTTCTTCCTCCCAGAAGTCTCTCCTCCAGTCACCATGACTCTGAACGATGAGGCCCCTGGCCATCAGGAATCATGCTTGCTCTAAGTGCTCCCTATTTCTCCTAGCACATATTAAGGCCCCAAATGCACTAAGGTAGCTTAACTACCTTACTCCTCAAAGACCCCTCAATGTGCTTAAGTAACTTAGCTTGAGCACTAATTCACCTATCTACTTAGAGCTCTTAGTGTTCCTCTTCATTCATTAGGGTAACTTGTATTTACTTAGGTATTAAGAAACCTCCCAAGCCATGCCAAGCTCCCATATATCCAATCTAGGCTTTCCATGGGCCCAGAGCTCACATTGTGCCCGAATGCACTTATATGCCCTTATTAGCCTCATAGTGCCTTCTTTGGCCTTTAGGTGTTTTCCTTAATTCTTTGTAGTTCTTATAGCTCTTGAACCAATCTAGGGTCAATAAAATACTAACCTAAATTAGCTTACCAAGCTACAAGAAGTTGTGCCATATGTTGCCCACACTAACCGTGCCATAATGCACATGCACCATTCTTAGTTAACTAGGCTACGGTTTTAGTTCACCATTGCTAGTTCACCATGATCCTTATTTAAAATACTTGGTTGCTCACTATTAATGCATTTAAACTACCTTAGGGATGACTACAAGCCTCAACTAGGGCACCAAAATACACTTAGAGATACACATGGTTCAATTGTGCACACACCATCTTCTCTCTACTTCATTTAATCCAATTGTCACTTGACCTTCTTTCTATCTCCACTCTAAATCTTTATCCAACCTTAGGAACATGTTGATGATGTTTAGGAACCAATTAAGAACAAAACATAACCTTCTTGGATGAGTTCCAAAGCAACTGTGGTGCTGTAGCATGAGCTTGGCACCGTGGCACCAGAATTGACTTGATGCTGTCCCAACATGAGCATCCTGGTGTCTAGGCACCAGCTGGCAACTAGGCCTTAGGAGCACAACCTGGCCATGCTTCCCTTTGGTGCCTAGGCACCCAGAACGATGCCTCAGCGCCGGAAACTTACCAACTTCACTGATCTTCATGAAAACTTTGCACAATTGACTCAAACTTGATTCTAGTCACAACTAGGCTTGCAATTACTCATCCCCAAGGCCAAATATGATAGAAATGCATTAACATAACATGGAAAATAAGAAATCCCCTTAAATTAAACACAATTGTGCAAGAATCAAGGAAGTAAATCCATATAAGCTTCAAAGGAGCCACTAAGGATTTCCTAGGTTCCAAACAAGTTTCCTTCACAAATGGGCATCAAGGGGCTATTTTAAGACCATTTACAAGCTCATAAACAACTTAGAACCAAGGAAATTTCATGGGATTTGACTTGCCTAGAGTTCTTGAGATAGAACTCCTTGGAAACTTCAAATTGCACCTCCAATGATCTCCACCTACCTCGGGCTTTGATATACTTGCTTGGGGGTTCTTGATTTCAGCAAGAATGCTGCTTTAAAAGCTTGATTATGTGCTTTAATGGAGGTAGGGAGAGATAAAAAGGTGAAAATGAGAGGTTAGAGATGGTGAATAGTGCCCATTCTCCAACTCCCACATAAGTCTTATACAACCTCATCCCTACTCCAACTTTTGTTCCTTATCCAAACTTACCCTTAAGCCTTGTTTACTCTCACTTGGACCCTTTAGCCAATTTATGTCAGAACTAGGGGTTACAAATAAGAGTTCCACAATTCCAACTAATCCCCAAGCTAGGTTGTTAGGCCATCTATGCATATAAAGCACAACAAGTCTCCAAATTAACCCTTAGTGCAATTTAGGTCCTTACCCTTGGTTATATGGTTCTAATGAACTTTGAAGCTTATGATCTTGATTTAATGGGCTATTTATTCCTTAAAGAACCAAAGTATACCATAATTAAAGCTTTACTCCTGACCTAGGACAAAATTACCAAATTGCCCTTGGTGACACTTAGGTACCAATTGTGTTCGACGAACCTCTCTAACCTTTCCTACTTACTTGAAATGCATAATAAATATTTAGTAAGAGATTACTTAGCTTGTAACTAAGCCTTACTTGACCATCACTGGTCTAATACTTGGAGGGTTGTTATAGAAACCTCCATTCTCCTAAAAATCTTCTCAACTTGGTTGATCTAGAACTGTGCTTCATCTGGAACACATCCCTCATTGAACACTAGGGATTTCAAGGCTAGAAACCCCTTCAACTGGCCTTCCCTAAAGCCTCCACCTCTCGGCCTTATAGCCCTCTCATGGCCATCTTTATGCCTACCCATTAATGCCCTTACTGCTTTTCTGGTAGTAGTGAGCTGGGTTAGGCCTCTTGCTTCTTCTATGTCCAGCTTTTCCACCTCTGGACTTACTTCCTCCTCAAACCTTATTTCATACCTCTCTCTTGATGTCACCCTCCTTGCTCTCAGGTGCCTCATCTCCTCATCATCAACTCCCCTTCCATTTTCCCTAGCTTGATCATCACACATAGGCTCTTTTCCAAGCTACCTCTCTACTCCAACTTTTCTAGCTTGCCCAACATGTTCTAGGGCTTGTGCTTGACCTCTAGTCAAGGCCTGTATGCCCACCACTAGCTGGGCTATAGTTGCCTGCATCACCTTCATCATTTACTCCATTGTTCCTTGGCCATCTTTACTTGGCTTAAGCACATTGGCCCTAAGCTCAGGTCTGTGGCCTTAACAGGCTCGGGCCCTAGCTTACCCCTTAGGCACAAACTCAGGAAGCTCATCCCTTGGATCATTTGCCTTACCTTTCTCTTGGTCTAAAACCTCTCTTTCTTTGTTTCATGTCTTCATCTTGCACATAGCAACAAGCAAGACAACAAATGCTCAATATTTTCAAGTCTACTTAACCTAATGTTAGAACAAGCCTAAATAGACCTCAAGTTCCTAATGAGCAACCATGCTCTTTAATAAAGTATTATCATGCCCAACAATGCTTATAGCACATTTGTGGGTCAAAAAACCCAAAATGACTAGCAAAGGTACCTAAATATCTTTATCAGATTTGGTACCTTACAAAGTTTCTTAAGTGTCTAGCATGCACTAGACACATGGGCAATACACCCTAGGTGCCTCCTAGGTATTGGGTTTTAGGAGCCAAGCAAGTGCAGCAAAATATAACCAAAACCCTCCAAGATCCAAGTCAAATGGGGTAAACTGGGTGTTCAAAATTTTCATACCTAATTTGGTTGATATCTTTCACCCAATTGTTGAGTCGAATTACAAAACTTGAATAGTTGACGTGTTCAAGCTCTTTATGGTATCTACACGAACCTCTTGGGATCACCATGCCTCCACCACATCCTGGCAAATGCATTTCTCTTGTGCCCATAGTGCTAGCTTGCGCCCTCAAATGAATTGCAAGATAAGAGTGCGACTCATTTTCAGAACTCTTCTAATTTCATCCTTTTGGGAGGCTAGGGCAAGAGCTATGAATTTCTCATTATATGATGTATTTATAGTGATACTCAACTTCCAAGCCTAATGGGTTTCAAAGCCCTAATCTAATTAGGTTTAATTTTGGGCTTAATAATCGCTCAAAATTTGGGCTAACTATTAACACAAAATTATCATGAAACTGTAACCCAAATAAATTAGCCCATGCACTCAAATAATCCAAGTAGGCTTTATGTGTGCGACCCAAACAGGTTCTTATCACGTTGGTAATGATCATAAATCACATTTATGATCATAAACAATGGGTGGTGTTTAGCAACATATCATTGCTACCCAAGTCACAAGATTGTCGGTGATTCGGCTAAACCTTTATGATCATTATCCATATATGCCATTGCCCCTTTGTCCAAGATATCAAGACCAAGCACTAGATATGGAATGTGTCACTCTCGTATAGCCCAACCTTCGATTTCAGATTACCAAGCAGACTAACTTAAACTGATGACATTGATATCGTATATTAACTCATCCGAGCATGACCATGCATTTTCTTAGTCTCACTCTATCAAGGGGCCCAAAGATATCATTCTCATTACATAGAATGGACAAATCCCATCTTAATCATTGAAAACCCTCCACATGATATGTGACATACCCAATGACCACCTTCATGTTC
The DNA here is from genome assembly GCA_000696445.1 of Aquilaria agallochum. Lineage (NCBI taxonomy): Eukaryota > Viridiplantae > Streptophyta > Magnoliopsida > Malvales > Thymelaeaceae > Aquilaria > Aquilaria agallochum. The sequence goes on along the minus strand of KK902248.1, from coordinate 52,463 downwards.
ACTCAGTTATGAGCAATCAAAAGGAAGTATCAATGTATGTGAATCATATGTATGGAACCTTGTTGACCTTAGGTCAAAGGACTACATATACATGATCACTATGAGAATCACTTATGACACTCATATAATGATCCATGTAGTGTTCTCATGGTAGGTCGGTCCAGTACATAAATTCTCCAACTTGTACCCATATGTTGACTACATATCTCATATTAGTTTCCACATATGCTAGTCTTTACATATTATTGCAACCCGCTCCACAATAATACTAGACTAAGGACATTTAAGAATGCTATTATTCTAGAGTTATAATTATGTTTATTACGTTACATAGAAACAAAACAACAAACATAATTACTGGATTAATGCCACAATAAAATATCATGACTCCATGTGCAAAATACAATCATCTCATGATTAGCTTTTGGGCACAACACTAACAACTCCCACTTGCACTAAAGCCAATCATCCATGTATCTAATATCGATAGACTTAGAATGGCTATCATGCTTCTGCTACGTAAAGTGTTTTGTCAACAGATAAGCAACATTGTTGTCTGTCGAAGTCTTGCATATCCTCACATCACCCATTTTGATGATCTCCGTAATGAGATGATAGCATCGGAGTATGTGTTTGGATCACTGGAGAGATCGAGGTTCATTAGCTTGTGTGATTGCTCCATTGTTATCACAATAGAGCTCTATCATGTTGGCGATGCTTTGAACCACTTCAAGTTCTATGATGAACTTCTTGATCCAAATTGCCTTCTTTGCAGCATTAAAGGTAGCAATGTACTCAGATTCTGTTGTAAAGTCGGCTACTGTCTCTTACTTTGAACTCTTCCAGCTCACAGGACCACCACCATTAGAAAACACATAACCGGATTGTGATCTGAAATCATCCTTATCGAATTGTAAGCTAGCATCAGTGTAACCCCTTACAAAGACCTCATCTTCACCTCTAAAGACCAAGAATGCATCCTTAGTCCTTTGTACATACTTAAGGATGTTCTTAACAACTATCTAGTGACTATTACCAGGGTTAGATTGGTACCTGCTCATCATGCTCAACGCATACGAGACATCGGCATGAGTACATATCATGGCCTACATGATAAATCCAATTGCTGAGGCATATGGAATCTTACTCATGTGCTCTTTCTCCTTGGGTGTACTTGGATATCGAGATCTAGAAAGAGTTATACCATGTGACGTGGGCAAGAATCCTTTTTTGGAGCCTTGCATGCTAAACTTCTTTAGCATCTTGTTAATGTATGTACTTTGACTTAGGCCGACCAATTTTCTAGATCTATCTCTATAAATCCTGATGCCTAACACATAGGCTGCTTCACCGAAGTCCTTCATAGTGAAATATTTCCTTAGCCAAGTCTTTATAGACTGCAGCTCAGGAATGTCATTCCCAATTAGTAGTATGTCATTTACATACAACACCAACAAAACAATAGCACTCCCATTAACCTTCTTGTAGACACAAGGTTCATCTTCATTTTTGATGAAACCAAACTCTTTGATTGCTTCATCAAAATGAAGATTCCAACTCTGAGAAGCTTGCTTCATTCCATAAATAGACATTTGCAACTTGCACACTTTATTGGCATTCTCAAGAGTGACAAAACCCTCAGGCTATGTCATGTACACATCCTCGAGTAGCTTTCCATTAAGGAAAGCAATTTTGACATCCATTTTCCACATCTCATAATCATAGTGTGCAGCAATTGCCAATAAAATTTGGATGGATTTAAGCATGGCAACTAGAGAAAAATTTTCATCATAGTCAATACCATGAATTTGCTTGAAACCTTTTGCAACCAATCATCCCCTAAAGGTAATCACATTACCATCCATGTTAGTTTTCTTCTTGAAAACCCATTTGCACCCCGTAGGTTTTACTCCTTCTGTTAGATCGACTAAAGTCCATTCTTGGTTTGCATACATGGATTCCATCTTAGACTTCATGCCCTCTAGCCACTTCTCAGAGTCAGGCCCCGCATAGGTTGTTGGTAGGTTGTGGGCTCATCCTGATCCATAAGTATCACATCACCAATGTGATACTTATGGATCAGGATGAGCCCACAACCTTCATGAGAAATTCATATCTCACAGGCTCACGTCAAATCCTACTAGACCTATATGGGCTTTATGCTACAGGAACATACTTTTAAATCACAACTTCTTGTGGTGTCTGTTCAAGTTCCACCAAGTTCGATGTCCCTTTGTTGTTGAATTTCTTCAAGTTCTACTTTCATTCCACTAGTTCCTTTAGAGATAATGCCCATTGGTATCCTTGTTGTGTGACATAGTGGTTTGAAGTAGGGACTTTCGGTATGAAGTTGTCTGAATGAGAGACTTCTGGCGGGAGGGTGGCTGCAAGACTCAGAAAAACAAGAGTTAGAGACTCCCCGGAATGTGTTTCTGGGGGAGGAGCTTCCAACACCCAAGTCAGTAAGAGTAGGATAAGTAAAGGGAAGAGTAGAGAGTAGAGGGTAGGGAGAGTCCTCTTTTTTTCTTACCAAGGTCTTCTTAAGTATTTATAGGAGGGCATAGGGAGGAGGCCATTTGACATAGCCCACTGAGATTATGAGACGTGTTTGGCCAGATTTGATCTATACCTTTGCAGACAGGTACCTCCAGCTGTCCCTAGGCCATTCTAGCTAGGGGTGCCGGTGAAGTTACTACGATAGGGGTGTCTGTGGTAGGGGCGTGTGTGAGGTCTCTGTGTCAGAGGCTCCTTAACCATTTTTTTTGTATCTTCTCGAGACCCCTTCAGGGAATAGGACCCCTCCGGAGTATGAGACCTACTTCGGCAAGATAACATCATTGAGGGCCATCATGATAATTTCTTCGGCGGAACGGGGCGCCTCCGTGAGACATTCTCCCATGCTGAGGATGGCGAATTATCCTTTTGAGGTCAGTAGGTTCGTAGACCCCGAGGGTGGTGAAAGACATCTTCCCCCGAAGTTGGTCATGTCACCTTTTTGAGGTTAGTCCCGCTATTTCCCGAGGTCGGTGATGGGTCATCGAGGTCAGGTGGTCAAGCATAGTGTGAGCCCTCTCTCCCGAGGTTGGTTACTCTTCTTTTTCGAGGGTGTTGCTCACCAGACAACCTGGGAATTCTAAGGGTAATAGCCCTTTGGGTATCAAGAGATAAACTCTTTCTCTAGAAAGACACCAGTTCAAGCAACAAACATTTTTTGCTCAGAAGGATTGTAGAAACAGTAACCCTTTGTTTCTTTGGGATACCCAACAAAGAGGCATTTATGAGATTTGGGCTTTAGCTTGTTTGAAGATTGGCATTTCACAAAGGCATCACAGCCCCAAATCTTCATAAAAGACAGACTAGGATGCCACCCACTCCATATCTCACATGGTGCCTTTTGAATCGATGTAGATGGAACTTAGTTTAGTGTAAAAGCGGCTGTCTCTAGAGCATGTCCTCAAAAGGAGTTTGGAAGGTCAGCTTGACTCATCATAGATCGAACCATGTCCAACAGAGTTCAATTTCTCCTTTCAGATACACTATTCCATTGAGGTGTACCAGGTGGAGTGAGTTGTGATACTATACCACACTGATACTATAGCATACTCTTTTAGATAGTCAAGGAATTCTCAATCCAAGTATTCTCCACCTTAATCTGATTAAAGTACTTTGATAATCTTCCTAAGTTGATTATCTACTTTATTATTTAATTCTTTGAGCTTTTCAAAGGATTTTGACTTGTGTGTCATAAGATACACATGGCCATATCTATTGAAGTCATCAGTAAAGGTAATGAAGTATTGGAAACCTCTTCTAGCATGTGTAAACATAGGGACACATACATCACTATGTATGAGTCCTACTAAGTTATTAACCCTTCCACTTTGCCTAGTGAAAGGAGTTTTGGTTATCTTGCCCAATAAACATGACTCACGTGTCTCTTATGATTCAAAATCAAATAAGTCCAAGAGTCTATCCTTACGGAGCTTAGATATGTGGGGGGTCTCATTTATATGGCCCAAATGACAGTGCCAGAGACAGGTTAGGTTGGAATCATTCAATCTGACCTTTTTGGTATTCATATTATAGATTGGATTTTTGAGTTCTAGAACATATAGCCCATTACCAAGTTGAGCACTGCCATAAATAATTTCATTCAAATAGAATAACATTTTTCCTTTATTATAAATGAAAAACATTTCCTGTCCAAGCAAGAAACAGAAATCAAATTTCTACTAATAGTAGGCATAAAGTAGCAGCTGTCTAATTTTAAAACTAATCCACTAGGCAAACTAAGAACATAAGTCCTTACGGCTAAGGCAGCAACCCTTACTCCAATTCCAACACATAGGTCCAGTTCACCTCGCGCTAATCTTCTACTCCTACTTAGATCTTGCACATTTGCACAAATGTGAGATCCACATCCAGTATCGAATACCCAAGATGAGGAAGTAGAAAGGTTGGCCTCAATAACAAAAATACTTGAAGTATAAGTCTTATTTCCTTTCTCCTTAGGAAGTTCTTCAAGATAGAGCTTGCAGTTGCATTTCCAGTGTCAAGGTTGCTTACAATGGAAGCACTCCCCTTCCTTAGCCACACCACCAGATGGTTTGAGTGCAACTAAAGAAAAATTAGCATTGTACTTTCTTTTAGCTTTATCCATCTTCTTGTTGGCTTTTCCCTTTCCTTTGCCCTTTTGTACCATCATAATGGGCTTAGCCTTTTTAAGGTTTTGCTCAGCAGTTCTCAACATGTTGAGCAGTTCAGGGAGGGACTTGTCAAGGTCGTTCATGTTATAGTTCATGATGAACTGACTGTAGCTTTTTGGCAATAATTGCAAGACTACATCAACAGCCAACTCTTTCTGAAGAGCAAATCCCAAACTCTCAAGATTCTTAATATACCCAATCATCTTGAGCTCATGAGGACCCACGGGAATTCCTTCAGGCATTTTGCATTGAAACAATGCCTTAGAGGTCTCAAACCTCTCCTGCCTAGCTTGCTTTTCGAAGAGCATTTTGAGATGTTCAATCATATCAAATGCCCTCATGTTCTCATGTTGCTTGTAAAGCTCAGATTCCATGGTTATAAGCATGAGGTAAGCAAGATCCAAAGCATCATCAGAATGCGTCTTGTGAGCATCCCTTTCAGCACTTAGAGCATTGGTAGCAGGCTCATTCGGAATGGGTTGATGTAGGACGTAAGCCTTTTTCTCTTGCTTGAGGACTATCCTCAAATTTTGGTATTATTTGAGAAAGTTGGTCCGATTTAGGTTTTCCTTCTCAAGGATCGATCACAACGAAAGTGTCGATGTGTTTTGTGCCATGCTTATCTACAGTAGTAAATATATAGTGTAAGAGTCATGCATTTTAATTCATGTAAGAAGGACTTTTGTTAAATGATACTTCCACTAGTTTACTCAAAATAATAACCCTCAAAATTATTTTGGAACACCTTGGTGCTAAGGTATTCTAGTAGGCCAAGATCCATATTTCACCACAACCCGAGTCAGCTTTGGCTTTTCTCTCAAGTAATAGTTATTTAGGTTGGTGACTCCTTGCCAATTGCATCTTATGCAACTCTTGGATAGTTGGCTGAACAACACTTGTCCAAGTTCATCTCATGAAATTAAGCCTAACCCTGTGCCTCTAAGTTCCTAATCCTATTAAGATGACTTAATTAAGTCAGATCCAAAGTTAGCAATTTGGATATCACTATTTTCACATCACGCCTTACCAAGATGAACATAGGTGCTTTACTTTGGAAAACCCACCCAACGTTGATAAAAGTCTTGATGAGTACCAACATTTGGAAGCCATCACATTTAATGAATTAATATTTTGTTTGAGGGATTTTTCTTTTTGATCTCGCCAATTATTATCTCCAGTTGTCTTATGCATGCATCACATACAAATATAGAACATGCATCTCATGCTAACAAAAAAGTAAATGTGAAATGGTTATAGCCCAAACTATGCGATATTCTCAAGCTAATGAGAATATCATAAAAGCCTAAGAAGAGAAAAGGTTCTCCTCCTTGCTAATGATGCCCGGTGACATATTTGTTGTATGAAATGCTGGGTTTGAGAAAGAGACTTTCGGGGAGAAGGTATATGCAAGACCTTGAAAAATGTGGATTAAGAGCTCCCCAAAGTGTGTTTCTGGGGGAGCAGCCTCTGCTGCCCAAGTTAGTATATGGGAGAGAAGTTACTAAGAGAAAAAAGTAAGAAAGATAGAGTTCCGTGTGTTATTACCTAGGCGCTACCTAAGTATTTATAGGAGGATAGGGGAAGAAGGCCGTTGTGTTTAGCCTGAGCAGATCAGGACGTATATTCAGCTGGATTTGGTTCGTGCCTTCAGAGAGTGGAATCTCCAGCTGGCTGTAGGTAGTTCCAGCCAGAGGGTAGGGGCATGTGCAAGGCTTCTTCTCAAATATCCATTAACTGTATTTGTCATTTCTCTATAAGACCCCTTCGGGGATCTGAGAGCCTTTTGGATAGGAATCTCAACTGACGGGGACTGAAGAAGGCCCTTCGGATGGGCAGACCTATCTTTGGGAGACATTCCTTCTGTCGAGGATGATAGACCTATGTTCCCGAGGTTGGTAATGTAAACTCTCGAGGAAGGTGAGTGACCTTTTTTGGAGTTGGATGTATATACTTCTGAGGGTGGTGTGGAGAATTCTACCTAGGTTAGTCATATGAATCCCCTGTGGCTCTTCGGGGTGTTGTTCGGTAGCTCCACAACACATTCGGGAGCTCTGTTGGCCATTTCCCTTTTGCTTCCCCCAACCTCTTTTTCAGACCATCTTTGATAGTCCTGTTAGATACTTCTACTTGTCCATTGCTTTGGGGGTGAGCCACTGGGGCGAAGTGCATTTTTATTCCGAGGTCACTGATAAATTCTTGGAAGCCTTTGTCTATAAACTGGGACCCATTGTCAGCTATTAGTACCCTCGGTATGCCAAACCTGCATACAATGTTCTTCCATACTAACTTCTGCACATCTTTTGCTGAGATAGTTGCCAAGGGTTATGCCTCAACCCATTTAGAGAAATAGTCTACTGCGACTACGCAGAACTTCACGCCTCCGGTTCTGCCGGGAGTGGCCCAATGAGGTCTATGCCCCAAACTGCGAAGGGCCAGGGATAATTAGCCGAAGTTACCAATTTTGAGGGTGTCCTTTGGATATTCGCATGTCTTTGGCAATTACCACATTTCTGGATGAATTGTCTAGTGTCCTTTCTCAAGGTAGGCCAAAAGTATCCTTGGTGAAGTATCACCGCTGCCAGGGCGTTGGTTCCAATATGCGAACCACAAGCGCCTTCGTGGACTTCTTCGAGGATCATTTTAGTATCCTCTTCGCCAACACACCTCTGTAATGGATTTGCATATCCCTGCCGATATAATTCTTCTCCAATCAGGAAGTGACCGGAGCGTCTTCACAATCTTGCAGCTTCGTTGGGGTCTTCGGGGAGCGTATTGGTTGCGAGGTATCTTTTTATTGGGTCTTTCCAGCCTTTTTCTGAAGTTACTATGCTTAGCACTGTGATGCTCGGGTGATCTAGCACCTCGGGGCATGGTTTCAATTTTGCCAAGAATCTGCCTCGGCATTATCTCGACGAGGCACATTTTCAATTCGTACGGTGTCAAACTCCCGAATGAGCTTCGCCACCAGTTCATGGTATTTTCCCAAGGTTGGGTCCTTCGCCCCATAGTGCCTTGCTGTTTGCCGAACTACCAGCTGGGAATCGCTGTGGGCTTTCAAGTTTCTCACACCGATTTTTCTGGCTAGGCGCAACCCTGCTATGAAAGCTTCATACTCAGCCATATTGCTGGTGATGTTAAAGCTGAACTTGATGGCTTTCATTACTTCCAGACCTTCGAGACCTCTGATAATTACTCCGGCTCCTTGGTGTTCGGACCCCGAGGCTCCGTCGACATATAAAGTCCATTCTGGCTTGCCTTTGCCAGAATCTGAATGGCTACCTTCGGTGATGGGTACTTCGGCAATGAAGTCTGCCAAAGCTTGAGCTTTTATGGCTTTCCGAGGTTCATAAGTTATGTCGTGTTCGCCAAGTTCTATGCACCATTTGGAAAGCCTTCCCGAATGATCAACCTTCCTCATGACGTCCCGTAGAGGTAGGCTACGTCGGACAATGATAGGGTGAGCCTGAAAATATGGTCATAGTCTTCTTCCTGCCAGTACCAAGGCATATATAGCTTTTTGTAGCAAGGGGTACCTGACTTCGGTGCCGTGCAGGGATTTGCTTACATAATAAACAGGCCACTGTTTCAGCCCTTCCTCCTTCACAAGGACCGAGCTGACTGCTTTTTCTATGACGGTGAGGTATAATACGAGGGGCTCTCCCTCGCGAGGTTGTCGCAGAGTGGGCAGGCGGGCTAAGTAGATTTTGAGCTCTTCCCAGGCCTTTTGGCAGTCCTCATTCCAAGGATGATCATTACTTCTGGGGTCGCCCTCCTTTTTTGCTGCCTTAGTGAGGACTTTGAAGAATGCTAGGCACCGGTCTCCATATTTGGAAATAAACCTGCTAAGAGAGGTTATCCTTCCAGTGAGTCTTTGTATATCTTTTATTGTAACGGGAGTTCGGAATTCGAGCAGAGCCTTAATTTTTTCTGGGTTAGCATCAATGCCTCTTTTTGATACTATGTACCCAAGGAACTTTCCCAAGGTTACATCGAAGATGCATTTTTCGGGATTCAGGCGAATCCCAAAGGTTCTGAGCTGGTGGAAAGTTTCCTTTAAATCTACAACGTGGTCGCTAGGCAGTTTGCTTTTGACTATCATGTCATCGACATAGACCTCCATGTTCCTCCCTATTTGGTTATTGAAGACCTTGCTCATCAACCTTTGGTACGTAGCTCATACATTTTTGAGCCCGAAAGGCATTCTGATGTAACAATATGTTCCACCCTCGGTGATGAAGGCGGTCTTTTCCTCGTCTTTGAGGTTCATCCTTATTTGATGATACCCACGGAAGGCGTCTAGGAAACTCAGGAGCCCGTATTTGGCAGTTGCGTCTACCAATTGGTCTATTGGTGGGAGAGGATATGAGTCTTTTGGGCAAGCATCGTTCAAGTTTCTGAAGTCGATGCACATTCGGAGCTTACTGCTCCATTCTTTTATGGCAATCACCACATTGCTTAACCACTCGGGGTACTTGACCTCCCTAGTTACGTCAGCGTCCAATAGGCGTTGAACTTCGGTTTTGACAAAGTTACTTTTATGGGCTGAGATGCCCCGTTTCTTTTTCCGGACAGGTTTTGCTTCCGGACTTACTTTGAGACTATGCTATATTACGCGGGGGTCTACCCCTGGCATGTCTTTCGGCGAGTAAGCAAACAGGTTTTTATTAATCAGTAGAAGGGATACAAGTTTTTTCTTGTCACCTTCGGCCAGGTTTTTCCCTATTCGGGTATTTCGGCCTGGGACAAGTTCTACCTCGTCCATTTCTTCCTTCGCGAGATCTTCTACCTCGCCCTTCTTTGGTTTTCCAGCTGGCCAGGCCTCTGCCTCTACAGTTTGCGTGAAGTTGTTTGGTGGAGCTTTTCGTGCCTTGACGAACACTTTCCTTATTTCACCTTGATCGATGAAAATCTCTGCGTCTCCATCCTTGGTGGCGAACGTGACAGTTAAGTATCTTACATCAAGGCGAATGTGCAGATTTCCCTGTGTTTTTCTTCCAAGGATGGCATTGTATGATGAAGGAACATCCATGACAATAAATCTTGTCATTGTGGAGGCGAATAATTCAGCTGTCCCATCTACTGAAGTTCCTCTCATCATTAAGGGAAGATCAATCCATCCGAGGATGGGCAGTTCGGATGCTCCTACCCCGAAAGTAGGCGAAGTGATGGGCTTGAGGTCGGTGTTGGATATGCCCAAGTTCGGCAGCAAATGTGAGAATAGGACGTTGGTGTTTGATCCATCGTCAAGCAGCATTCTCTTGACGTCCCAGTTTCCTATCCTTACCATGACCAAAAGGGGATCGTCATAGGGGAAGATGATAGTGGTACCATCCTTGCGGGTCAGCTTCTTCGTCGGACTTTGATACTCCATCACTGCTATTTCTCTGGCCTTCCTTTTTCTTTTCGAGGATGGGAGCCCTGTCGTGATTGTTTGTATTATTCCCGCGGGAGGCGGAGGGCGCCTTTTCGGACTTCGGTTCCTCCGTCTGTCGGAGTCGTAGTCCTCGTCATCTGCCTTTCCTTCTTCCTCCTTCCTCCCTTTCGGGGAAGGCATTCGCAGGTATCGCCGAAGTTGGCCTTGTTTTATCAGCGACTCTATGTATTTTTTCAATTGGAAGCAGTCTTCCGTATCGTGGCTGCGGTCGCGATGAAACTGGCAGAACTTCTTCATGTTCTTTTTGTTATTAGCGGTCATGGCCCTTGGCCACTGAACTTGGGTCCCCTGTCTCTCTATTGTCATGAGGATGTTGATCCTCGTGGTGTTCAGAGGTGTGAAGGTTGGGGGTTTCCTTCCCCTAGTCCATCGAGGTCGTCCTGCTTGGTCGGTCGGAAACCGCGTCTACTCGTTGGACCCTTCGTCACGGGCGTGATCAGTCTTCGGTCCGCCCATCCTCAGCTCTTCGGCTGTCATGTGCTGCTCGGCGCTTCGGTAGAACTCGCCAAGTGTGTCCGGNCTTTGAAAATTCGTAGAACAGCTGTGAGTCTCTCCGAAGGCCCCGTATCATGGCGAGGATGCGTATTTCGGGCTGAAAGTCTGGGACACTTACGGCCTCTCTGTTGAACCTTTCGACATAGTCACAGATGGTTTCTCCGTTCCTCTATGCTATGTCGAACATCTGGACAGGCATTTTCGCTGTCGGGCGACTTCCAATGAATTGCTGTGTACAGGCCGTGGATAGCTCTTGGAACTCCCTGATGGTCCCTGGGGCCAATGAATTGTACCATGCTGTTGCTGGTCCTATGAGGGTTACTTCAAAACACTTGCACAAGGTAGCATCATCAGCACCGTGCATCATCATGTTGCGTTTGTACTTGGTCAGGTGAGCCTGTGGATCTGTCCGGCCATCATAAGTTTCCAACCGAGGTACCTGGAAATCGCTTGGCATGGCTGCCTCAACCACTGTCCGGGTGAACAGGGACTCATCCCCATAGAAGGTTTCGGACAGCCTAGCCCAGACCGGCTTGCGAGCTACTTGTCTTTTTACTTTCTCCAGCCTTGTCAACAATTTCTCCATGAGGAGAGTGGCACTGGGCCCTTCGTCCTGGTGCTCTGGGAAGGGTGGCTATCGTTGCCTCTTTGTCGACTGGCTTCGGACCCGAGGGGATAGTGACCTTGCCTCGGGTGACGAGCTCCTTTGGCGAGGAGTCTTTGGCCGCTCGAACCCCCTTTACCTCGCAGGCCGTGCCCCGATAGGTATATTTTCTGTTGAGGATTCATCGTGCGGGTCCCCACTCCCCAAACTGCGATAGATTGACTTCAGGCTTTTCTCCCGAGGGCGCACTGGCGAGGGGGGCCTTTGGGCTTGAGTTGGTTGTGGCCACCTTTGGTCTATTTGCTGTGTCACCTCAGCTGCAATAGAACGCTGGAAGTCGCGTAGAAAGCTCATGGCTATGACTAGAGGACACTCTTCCTCAGGCGAGGAAGTTTCTGGTGGGGTTTGCTCAGTGGCCGTTTGGACTTCAGGCGCGGACGGGGACTTCGGAAGTCCCTTGTCCTTAGAACGCCGAGTCTCCACAACGGCGACCTGAGGGTGGGTTCCCACAGACGGCGCCAAATGATGCCCTGCTGCATCTTTGTCATGTGACATTGTGACTTTGGGAGAGACTTCCTAAGAGGGAGAGCATTTGGAGTGTAAGTTTACCAGGGGAGAGTACCTGAAATGCTCAGAAAAGAGGGTTAGAAGGTCCCCTGTGTTTTTTTCCGGGGAGGAGCCTCCGGCGCCCAAGTCAGTGCCCTGAGAGGAATAGAGGAGGGACAAAGAGGAATAGATGGCCTTGCCTTTCTGTGTTTTCTCAGGGAAAGAGGGTCCGATCCCTTGCCAGGGCGTGTTTCCTGGTATTTATAGGAGTGCCCAGGCCGTTCAGATCATGACACGTGTTCGGTCAGATGTCCTTTGTACCTTCGGGCGTAGGGAACATGTAATCGCTTATAGGCTCTTTAAGCCTTGGACTGAGACAGGCTGTGATAGGACTCGAACGATGTCGGTGCATCAGACCGCCATTTGAGATGGCGTGTAGCGCCTGTGGTCGACATGTCAGAGGCTCCTTAAATGCTTGTGCCATACTCCCGAGGTTCTTTGGACGAGGTCGTCCTTTGGTACGAATGCCCTCCTTAGGGAATTATGCCCGTGGTTTGGGGACTTCCCTGGTTCAGGGGTTCCGCCTTCGGGGAGGGTCTCTCTTGCTTGCGATAGCTAGTCTTTTATCCCCGAAGGCGATCCGTTCAGTCCCCTGAGGGAACTGGCAACACCTCTAACGTTTCTGGCGTTCTAGCCGAGGTCATGGGTTCGGGGCGTTCGGCTTCACTCCTTCCGAGGTCAGTGTTAGTGCCTCCTTCGGATGACACCAGGTTTCCCGTCCATGCTTCTGGCAGGAAATATATAGTGAGAGAGGCGATAGCCTTTCGGCTATCACTAGCTTTTCGATCTAAGATGTTTTTTTTGTCGATGTTGTATTTTCGGCCTTCTCTTGGGCCCTTTATTTGTGTTTTATTTTCTAGATTTCAACCATTGGCGAGGATGTTACTTCAAGCCAATTTTTTACTTTTGGTGAAGTTACACCTTCAGAAGGTAGGGAGTTTTTTTGTACCCTAAAGCTGAATTCGCAACTTTAGTGAGGTTACATTTTCAATAGGCAAATAGTTATTTTTGCCTTAGGGTTTTTATTACCGCCTTTTGCAAGTGAATCATCCTATCTTTTGACCAAGCAGTCACGTCACCTTGGGTTATGTGACATAGACTCATTATATTAGCAAACATGCCCTTGTTTTTAACGTTGTGTGACACATGTCACTTGGTCATTCATCAACCTTCGTGTCGATTACATTGGTGACATCTCTTCATCTGCAGATGGTCATAATGGTGCCATTTCACCTGCCTTCTTTGGGCTATAGTAAGCCATCTCCCTTCAAGGTTTCCTCACTCTTTTACTTCTATTCCTCTTGCTTTCCAACTCCATTTTACTCTCTAGCTTTTTCCTGCGGCGGCGTTAGCGGAGGAGCAATTTCTGGCAGTCTCATGTAGCAATTTTCATAGGTTAGTGGCTCCAAGGTTGGTTTATCTCTCTAGTCCCCTTTTCTCCAATTAATTCCAACGTTGGGGTTGTTCTTGTCTAAACATGGCTTCTTCTCACACTAAAGTTCATCTCGCTCCCAAGAGTTAGGTTCCTCTCATCTCTCATCCGAACTGTACAACTTCAGAAAAACTGAAGAAATGGTCAGCAAAATTTTTCCTTCCTCCTTACGCCATCGCTAGGCTTTTTGGTGCTGGTGAGCCGAGCTACCTTCCTTGACGTAATGAGGTTATAGTCTTCAGCGCTTAACTAAAGGTGAGACTTTGGTATCCTCCACGAAAGATGGTAAGCGACTTTTTCCAATTTTATGGCATAGCTGTTAACCAATTGCCACCGAACCCTTACTCTTATTTCAATGCCTTCCTCTACATGTGTGGGGTTTTTAAGATAGCCCCTTACTTCATCTTTTTCATGCAATACTATAAGCTTCACCCCGTTTCGAAGGGCAAGTTTTACTTCTTGGTCCCTCGGGGATCAAGGAGCAAGAAGTTCACTTTCACCTTCGGCACCAAAGATAGTTGGCGAGGATGGCAGGAGAAATAATTCTTTGTGGCGGTGGATGAGAAATGGAAGGACATGCCTACTAAGTGGGCTTTCAGGACCCTGGACATCAACATGATGGATCTGTCGAAGCTGCTTACCCTTAAACTTGAATCTCAGTTTGAGGAATTCGATACCCGTATTAGGGCAATAGTTGACTGGTCAAACCAAGCTTCTTCACGTCCACTATGCCCCTTCTCGATTAGATGGAACTTTATGACCAAAGAGGTACTTCCACAGCTCGAGGTCATCAGGATGCATCTTACTGACAAGAAAAGCCCAAAACCAGTAGTGCACGGGAAGAAGTCCTGGCTGGTCATGCTTCTTCGGGGCGAACTCTCATATTTGGCCTTTGTAGGGAGTAAGCTTCTTTCCAAGTTGTTATTTGGGATTTTTCGTACTTACACTGTTGTTTTTCTCTTTGTAGTGATGGGCGATAAATTAGCAGCTTTCTACAAGAGCTTTTTCCTCGGGCAAGCCGAGAAAGGGGAGCAGAAGAAGAAGGCACTGAAAAGGAAGAAAATGGCCAATTTGGTAGTGTTTGGCCCCGGAGACCAAACAATTGAAGGAAGACTCACTCCCTCCTCCCCTCAAAGACCATATGGTGGATTTAGACCATTCTACCGAGGGTGTGGATCATTCTCGTGAGGCTGTAGTCTTATCCATCCTGCTGAGCCCTGATGCTACTGTAAAGACCCTGGGGTATGATGAACGATGAAGGAGGAAGGGCATGGAGGTTCTAACTGAGGTCCTCGACATCAGTGATTCTGATGGAGAAGATGCCAAACTTCCACCAGGATTGTCTCTTAGTCATTCATCTATGAATCTTGGTTTTTTTGGCATTTTAGACTTTGTAGATGAATGGCAAGAGATGATGTGATAAAGAAACTTTGACGTGATTTTGCAAAGGAATGGGCCCAGACGGTATGGATGATGGACCACCTTCAGAAGAGGACTATTCGGGATTCAAAGATCCTGAAGGATAAAGTGCCGAGGGAACCCTTCTGGACTTTCACCAAAGACATGGACCTATTTTTGGAGGATTGCTAGAAAATGGTCCCGCAGATGGCGAGGGGCATCATCACGGATGCCACCTTTTAGGCCTTGACTGAGGACTGCCCAAATGTGGAGATCCTTGCCACTCGGATTTCCATGCACCCTGCTCAAGAATCTTTACCCCTTAGGTACTTAGAAAAATTTTGGGTTTGTAAGATGCTTGTAACTCACATCTTTTCTCCTTGAAGCTGTTAGCGTACGGGGGCTATCTTCGAGCTTGGGCGACAAAGCAATCCTCTATCCGAAGTCAGTCGAAGGAGAACTTGGCCAAGGCCAAGGAGATGTTTATGAGCTCGTGCATGGAATATTGCGAGCTCATCAAGACCGCCAAAGAAGACTTGGCCAAGCTTTAGCAGGAAGTGCTAGATAGCCAGAGGGGGCTCTTTGATGAGTGCTCCTCCAAAATATCTGACCTCAGCACGTAGGTGGAGGAGTTAACCTCAGTAGGGGAGGTTATTTAGAAGGAAAGGGAGGAAGCCATAGCTGATTTCTCTAAGGCACTGGAAATCAACGCTGAGCTTTTTGCTGAGATTGATCAGCTGAAGAAGCATAAGAAGAAGAAGAAGAAGAAGAAAAAGGTGGAGAAGGAGATTGAGGCACTGAAGAAAGAGGTGGAATGTTTGAGAGTCGAGAAGGCTAAGGTAGAGGAGGCGATGAAGTCCTCATTTCAAGATGGCTTCTTCCTTGCTCACCATCAGATGCTTTTACGATTACCTCGATGTCTCCTTCCTAAGAGCTGTCGATATACTTAAAGGACCATCCTCACCATGGTCAAAGATAAAGTTCCTAAACCTCCCAAAGATTCCTCCTTCAGCTGAAGATGCTAATGATGATGATGTGGATAATGCTAAGGATGCAGATGCCGAGGAGCCCAAAGATGGGCAAAATAACCCTAGGCCTTAGTTTTTGTATATATATATATATATTTTTTACTTTGCACTTTCTAATGGAATTTCCCTTATTTCTCAAAATTTTGGCTAAGTCCAAGATTAGCACTATGTTCAGCAAGTATTGCATGCCCATGAACTTTTCTGTTGACTCAACACCTTCGGCTTACCCACCACCTTTGGCTAACTTACTATGCTTGACAAAAATATTATCAAAGATTTGAAACTTTGCCCTTTCCTTTTTGGAGAGTTGTGAATATTTTCCTAAGTGTTTTAGAATAGAATTCAAGCAATGTTTTTGGGAAACTCGCTATGCGTAAGAACACTTAGGTACTTTTGAAATCAACAACCTTATTCAGTAAAGCTTGTACAAGATCATTTAGGAACTTTTGAAAACAACCACTTTCAGCTATACTCCTTTGAAAGATCACCATATTCAGCTATCCTCCTTTAGAAAAGCTTGTACAAGATCACTTAGGTACTTTCAAAAGTAACCATATTTGGCTATACTCATTTAGAAGATTACCAACACTTCTTCGGAAGATCACCATATTCGGCTATACTCCTTCAAAAGTCACCTTATTCGGCTGACTTCTTTGCGGAGGCTTCTCATAATGAAATTCCTTCCTTGGAAATTTCTTAAGTGTATAATCTTTTCAAATTTCTCATAATGAATGCCATGTGTTTTTCAACTCTTCTTGCTCAGTATTTCCAAGCTTATAGACTCTTGGCTGAACTTCTTCGAGGACCGAATATGGTCTTTCCCAATTTGCCTGAAGTATGCTATGAGATGGTTTTTGGGATTCCAATTCAGCCTTTCAAAGAACAAGGTCTCTTTTCTTGATCCCTTTAGGTTAACATGCAAGTTTGTAGCAATGGCTACCCTTTGCTGAAAAGTTCTTTTTCTGAGTTCAGCCATCTCTCTATGTTCGTCAATCATATCTAACTTGGTCCATAAACCGAGGTTGTTCCCTTCTTCATTGAACACCTGTACTTTGATAGACAGTTGCACAACTTTAACAGGAATAATGGCCTCAGTGATACCCACTCCGAGGTAGTCCAATTATGGTGCCAAAATTGTGCAATTAAAACACCCATGGTTGGCATGTTCTGTAGGCCATCAGAGTAATACTCTTAGTATGCATACCCAAGTGGCCCTCCTGGGCACTCTGTAAATGCATGCATATTGGTCCAACCATTACACACATATTCACATTTTATGCACACCATGACAGCATGGAAGGAAAACACTAGCACAAGTCTAAATGTTGGTTACCACACATTAGGCAATCTTGTTAAGTTTAAGTAAGTAGCGACTGCACCTGAACCTTCTTCCAAAAAACTGTATTAATCTAGCAATGTAATTGTTACCCACTCCAAGGTAGTCCAAATATGGTGCCAAAATTTTACATTTAGACTCCCAGGATTGGTAATGTTCTGTAGGCTATCAGAACACTACCATTAGTGTGCATATCGAAGTGGCCTTCTTGGGCATTATGTAAACACATGCATATTGATGCAAACATCACATATATATTCACACTTCATGTACACCGTGGTAGCAAAGAAGGAAAACACTAGCACAAGTCTTAATCTTGGCTACCACACATTAGGCAATCTTGTTAAGCTCTAGTAACCAGCCACTGCACCTGTAAATTTCACTAATAAACTGTATCATTCTAGCAACGTACCCTTTGTTTTATTTGCTCCATTATCAAATAAAGACATAGAGCAAACAAAGGAATTTTTTTTTACATCAATTTCCCACTTACGGACCAAGTTATCAATTTTTAAAGTTGGCTACCAAATTTAGACCAAATGAACAGTAACTTATCCAACTTTGGAACTTCCTATCTTTGGCTACAAGGTTCTAAATTCATAAATTCTAGAGCCTAGTTCAAACTCTAGGTGTTCTCTAGGAGTGGTCAAAATTTCAAACAAATATTATTTCTACATAGGGAGATATAGAACTTTAAGTGTAGAGTCAAAATTCTGGTGACTTTATAACCATTTTGCACATACAAAATTTCATAAGTGTGCAAACACTTCATTCACAAGGGGAAAGCCCTTCAAGACTACCACACATATGTCCATCATATATAGGAAATACATTCCCTTGCATTTAACAACCATATGTGACTAAAATAGAATTTACAAGTAAGCAGCCCATTATTCATACTTAGGCAGCTTTGCACCACATCACTTACATAGCCAAAACATTACTCAAATATTCACATACTTGTCCGATTTTACATACACTACATGTACAGACATACATGCACTAAAAAATGGTCTTAACTTAGCTAAATACACACCCTAGGTTACAGAAGTGCCTAAGACACAATCGACTCTAGAACAAGATGCTAGATAGCTATTCAACAACACAATATGTAGCACTACTAAAAATACCAAATTTGCTCCTAAAATTACCAAACTTTCAAGATCACAACCAGACATATGAAAGTTCAAGTACCTAAAAATTTAGGGCAAAACTAAAATAAAAAAGGTTAGTTTGAAGGTGATCATTTAGCTTGACCTAAAATGACAGAATTGAGGGGAGTAAGTTTCATTGAGAAACTTAGTAAGGGTAAGGGTAGCACTTGGATTCAATAGGCAATGTGATAGCCAAGGTGCCCATCACTGGCCGAGCTCCCAAACTTGACGGAGTACCGACTTCGGCAGAGGGAAACTGCCAGCAGAGGTCAGAAGGATAAACGATCCCCCTGGCCTAATGTAGGGAATTCGCTTCCTTAGGAAATGGTAGGACCAACCTCGGTAGAGCGATCGAACCCTCTTCGGAAATAGAACTACCCCTCGGAGGAACCATCCTCGGGGAATATATTTCCCAAGACGTTAGAGTAACCTCGGAAGGTACGAACAAAGCATTTAAGGAGCCTCTGACACCTCTCCATAAAGTAGTCACCCAAGTACATTCTAACACGCTATCACTGGGGCACGCCATCAGAGGGACACCTCGATACGACACTCTCAGAATGCCTAGGCTGTCGGCTAGGCGACTTTTGCTGAGATAAGCGTCCCTTCGTTCCAGGAAAAGCAGGGATCGCATCCCACCGGACACGTGTCGTAATCTGGGACGACCACAATAGGAGGATGGCTTCTGTACGCCTCCTTTATAAAACACCCAAAAAGCATCCTAGCAAGGTAAGAAGAAAGTTATCTTTGAATACACAAAAGGGCATATAATTTAGTTATCTGAAAGTACTGACTTGGGCGTCGGAGCCTCCTCCCCGGGACGACGCACCGGGACCTCCTAACCCGCATTTTCTAGAGTATTTCAGGTACTCTCCACTGAGGAATCTCCTCCGAAAGCGTTCTCCTCCATCAGAAGTCTGCCCTACCCGTACAATGACACACGATGAAGCCACCGCAGGCCATCATTTAGCGCCGTCTATGGGAACTCTATCCCATGTTGCCATCATGGAGACTCGGCGCTCGAAGGACAAAGGGATTTCAAGATCCCCCCTCGCACCTAAGACTCAACAGGCGACCACTCTGCCTGTGGAAGAAACTTCTGTGGTGGAGGACGATCGTCCTGTAACGGTAAAGATGAGCTTCTTACGAGATTTCCAGCATTCTATCGTTGCCGAAATCACTCAGCAGCTTGATCAGAGGTTGCCGCAACCTCCACCCACTCAAAGGGCTTCACCCCCGACCATTCGTCGGGAAAGGAGCTTGAGATCTTCCCCTCGCCAGAGTTCAAGGAGTGGGGACTCCCTTGACGCATGTTCAATGGAAAGTGAACCCGTTGGGGTGCGGCCCGCCAGAAGGGGAGCCCCAAAAGAAACCAGGGCCTCCTGTCAACGAAGCGCATCCCCTTACCAGAGGTCCCCATATTCCCCTCGCCGGAGTCATTCCCCAAGGCGAAGGAGAAATTCACCACCATCGGCAAACGCGCGGCGACAAGAAGGAGCCAATGGAAAGGATCCTAGGAAGGCTGGAAAAGGTTGAGAAACAGATCTCCCAAAAACCAGTCTGGTCCTGGTTGTCCAACTCCTACACCGGAGAGGAGTCGCCTTTCGTACGCGAGGTAGTAGAGGCGCCTATGCCCAGTGATTTCAGGGTTCCTCG
>KK902248.1:6171-21536 GCA_000696445.1 Aquilaria agallochum | reverse complement strand
GCTATCACTGGGGCACGCCATCAGAGGGACACCTCGATACGACACTCTCGGAATGCCTAGGCTGTCAGCTAGGCGACTTTTGCTGAGATAAGCGTCCCTTCGTTCCCGGAAAAGCAGGGATCGCATCCCACCGGACACGTGTCGTAATCTGGGACGACCACAATAGGAGGATGGCTTCTGTACGCCTCCTTTATAAAACACCCAGAAAGCATCCTAGCAAGCTAAGAAGAAAGTTCTCTTTGAATACAAAAAAGGGCATATAATTCAGTTATCTGAAAGTACTGACTTGGGCGTCGGAGGCTCCTCCCCGGGAATACGCACCAGGGACCTCCTAACCCGCATTTTCTAGATTATTTCAGGTACTCTCCACTGGGGAATATCCTCCCAAAGTGTTCTCCTCCATCAGAAGTCTGCCTTACCCGTACAATGACACACGATGAAGCCGCCGCAGGCCATCACAATGTAACCATCATTAAAAGCTGCATCAAAAGACACTAAAACACAAAAACCACAATGCATATATGCAAGACATAGCAACCAAATGCAGTAGCCTTTCACAACCAACAAACACAGGAAATGTGGGAGCAACATATACCACAGGTTAGTCCATAAAACACATAATAAACATAACCAAATCACAATCTTAGCCCTCCTCAAGCTAATGCTTGGTCTTAGGAGGATTTTAACACTAGTTAGTACTAACTTTGGCCTCTAGAAACCCCAATTTTTGCTACCATCACTGTGCACTTCACACTAGGTCACAAAACCTTCAATAAGTGCACTCCCCTCACTAAGGTTGGTTCATCAAGCTCCTGGCTCTCCTCCAAGCTTAGCCCTAGTCCATGGTTGCTTGAAAATACAGAAAACAACCCATGAAAGAAAGAGAACCCTTACCTTGATGGGTATACTGAAATTGGAGCTTGATCCTAGGTGCACTCAAGCAATATCACCAGATAGCTTCCAATTGTGCTTCCTTGACTTCAATTGCAAGTAGTTATGAGTTTGAAGGAATGGTGGCTATGGAGGTTGTGTGGAGGAGAGGGTTGGTGTCTTTTTTTCTGGTGGAGGCCAAAATTTGGGAGATAAGGACAAGAATGGAGACTTATATGGTATTAGGTGCGGTAAACACACTTATCAAGCTTAACCAAGCTTTATGTCATTTTCGTTGCTACAAGACCATGGTTTCTTTACCTTAATATCTTGGCCCACATTTGAATTCCTTATCCCATGTCATAGCAGGCCCTCCTTATGTGGGATAACCTCACAAAACTTTCGTTTGACTTACATCATGGTCATGGACAACCAAGGGCACACAATAGGACACTTAAGTCCTTAAAGCCTTTATGTGTTTTCGTTTGTCCATACTTGTCTTCTATAAGCAATTTGGTCCACCAATAGCACTTTTATACCATTCCTATGCTTCGCACAAGTCTCCAAATCTTTTTTTGTAAAAGTTTTGCAATTGGGAACCTAAATTTCCAAAATCTTACAAAAAAGTCCATAGGTTGCTTGAAAAACAAGCAATCCTTAAGGCTTTCTTGGGAACCAAGTTATTAACTTAGAGCACTTTTAGGGAGGCATTGATCATACCTTTTACCCCCCACACTTCAATCATTATAGTGAGAATTACACAATATAATGGTTTTAAGCCATTATGACACACTTGTAATTCTCCCATTTTTGTGAGGTGTAACAGTAATCCCCTATTTTCTTTGCTTCATAATCAAGTAGAGACTTTAAGCAAACCAATGAATTTGGTGTTACATAAATAGCCCAGCAACGGACCAAGTTATGGATTTTTTAAGTTGGTTACACAATTCAGACTAAATGAACAGTAACTTAGCCGACTTTGCAACATCATATCTTTGGCTACAGGGCTCCAAATTCATAAATTCCAAATCCTCATTCAATCTTTAGATGTGTTCTAGGTGTGGTCAAAATTCCATACCAACATTCATTCTACACAGGGAGATATAGAACTTTGAGTGTAGAGTCAAAATTCTAGTCACTTTATGACCATTTTGACAATACAAAATTTCATAAGCGTGCAAACACTTCATTCAGAAGGGTTTAGCCCTCCAAGGCTATCCTATACATGTCCAATACACATAGGGATTTCATGCTGTTTCATCTAGAAACTTTATGTGGTCAAAATAGAGTTTAGAAGTAAGTAGCCTATCATTCACACTTAGGCAGCTTTGCACCACATCACATACATAGCCAAAACATTACTCAAATGCTCACATACTTCTCTCATTTTACAAACACTACATGTACATGCATACATGCACTACATAATGGTATTAACTTAGAAAAATATGCACCTTAAGTTACAGGAGTGCCTTAGATACAATGGACCCTAGAAACAGGATGTTGGACAGCTACTACACAATAGAATAGACACCATCACTAAAAAAACAAATGTGCTCCTAAAATCACGAAACTTTCTAGATCACAACTAGACATAAGGAAGTTCAAGTACCTAAAAATTCAAGCAAAACACAAATGAAAAGGGTCAATTTGAAGGTGATCTCTCAACAGAACTTGAAATGATAGAATTGAGTGGAGTAAGTTTCATTGTGAAACATAGTAAGGGAAACACTTGGATTCTTAAGGTAACGTGACTTTCATTAAAAGCTATATCCAAAGAAACTAAAACACAAAACTGCAATGCATATATACAAGGCATAGCAACCAAATGCAGCAGCCACTCGCAACCAACAAACACATGAAATGCGGCAGCAACATAAACCATAGGTTAGTCCATAAAACTTGCAATAAACATAAGTAAATCACTATGGCAGCCCTTCTCAAGCTAACGCTTGGTCTTGGGAGGATTTTGACACTAGTTAGCACTAACTTTGGGCTCTAGCAACCCCAATTTTTGCTACCATCACTGTACACTTCACACTAGGTCACAAAACCTTCAATATGTGCACTCCCCTTACTAAGCTTGGTTCATCAAGCTCATGGCTCTCTTCCAAGCTTAGCCCTAGCTCCATGGATGTTTGAAAATATAGTAAACAATCCATTAGAGTAGGAGAGCCCTTACCTTGATGGGTATATTGAAATTGGAGTTTGATTCTAGGTGCACTCAAGCAATAGCACCAAATAGCTTCCAATTGTGATTCCTTGACTTCAATTGCAAGTAGTTTTGAGTTTGAAGGTATGGTGGCTATGGAGGAAGTGTGGAGGAGGGTGGCCTACATTCCTTGGCTGGTGGCTAAATATAAGAGAAAAAAAGGTGCCCTTGACTACTTAAATGGTCAAAAGTACACTAAACACACTTAAGTAGTCTTAACTTTGTCTTATGTCATTTTCCTTGCTACAAGACCATGGTTTCTTAGTCTTAATCTATTGGCCCACATTTGACCATCCTCATCTTGCCTTAGCAGCCCCTCCTTCGGTGGGATAATCCCACCATTTCACCATTTGAGTTAAGTCAAAGGCATACACATCTTAGGGGCTACATTAGAACACTTAGCTCCTTTATGCCTTTTTGTGTTTTCTTTGTCCTTAGTTGTCTTCCGTAAGCAATTTGGTCTTGCAATAGTACTTTCATACCATTCATATCCATCTTATAACTCTTCAAATCTATTTTGTGAAGGTTTTGCAATTGAGTACCCAAAGTTACAAAATCTTATAAAAAAGTCCATAGGTTGCTTGACAAACAAGCAATTCGTAAGGCTTTTCTTGGGGGCCAAGTTACCAACTTAGAAAACTTTTAAGGAGGTGTTCATTACACCTTTTACCCCTCATATTTTGATCACTATAAAGAGAATTATACAATATAATGGTTTTTTTTACCATTATGCCGCACTTGTAATTCTCTCATTTTTGTAAGGTGGTAACAATCCTCCCCCGCTTAAAAATTTTGGTCCTCCAAAATTGCCTTTAACTTTGTGTATTCTATAGGATACCATTCTATAAGGTCTTTCTTTGTTTCCTAGGTTGCTTCATTTTT
The DNA here is from genome assembly GCA_000696445.1 of Aquilaria agallochum. Taxonomy (NCBI): domain Eukaryota; kingdom Viridiplantae; phylum Streptophyta; class Magnoliopsida; order Malvales; family Thymelaeaceae; genus Aquilaria; species Aquilaria agallochum. The sequence goes on along the minus strand of KK902248.1, from coordinate 17,572 downwards.
AGAGTGGTGTGACCACTAAACTTTAACCATGTGAATGAGCTTGCCTCTTAACCTTTTGGTATTGTTGGATAAGATAGCTATAGGTTTCTCTTCATATGTCAAGTTAGGGTCCAACTGTATGTCTTCCATTACAATAGCATGCTTTGTGTCCAACAAACACTTTTTAAGCATATTGATGTGAAAAATGTTATGAACGCTTGACATGTTTGGCGGTAGAGCTAACTCGTATGGTACCTTGCCAACTTTGTCCAAGATCTCATAAGGACTTATATATTTTGGAGCTAACTTGGTTCTTTTGCCAAATCTAACAGTGCCTTTGTTTGGTGTAACTTTCAGCCAAACATTGTCACTAACCTCAAATTCCAAGTTTCTCATTCTTTTATTCACATAAGCTGTGGTTCTTTCATTTGCTGCCTTTAATCTTTGTTGAATCTTCTTGATCTTGGTAGTAGTTTCCTCAATAATTTTGAGACCCAACTTTAGCCTACTTGAGTCTTCCATCCAATAATGGGGTGCCATGCACTTTCTTCCATATAATGCTTCATAAGGTGCCATGCCAATGGTGCTTTGATAACTATTATTATATGAGAATTCCACAAATGGCAAGTGTTGGTCCCATTCACTCTAAAAATCTAACACACAGCTTCTAAGCATGTCTTCCAATATTTGTATCACCCTTTCAGTTTGCCCATTAGTCTAAGGGTGATAAGCAGTACTTAGGTAGATTTTGGTACCCAATGCTTTATGAAAAGCACTCCAAAATTGAGCTGAAAATCTTGGATCTCTATCAGATACAATGGAATCTAGTATTCCATGTAGTCTCATTATCTCTTGGATATATATCTGAGCCAACTTCTCCAGAGAAACTATGAGTTTCATATGTAAGAAGTGAGCACATTTGGTTAGCCTATCCACAATGACCCAGACTGTTCATGCCTTAACCTGGTCATAGACAACCTAGTCAAAAAGTCCATGGTTATGTTGCTCCACTTCCTCACTGGTATAGGCAGAGTTTGTAAGGTACTAGCTGGCTTCTAGTGCTCTACCTTTACCTCTGGCATGTGGCACATTTGGAGACATAAGTAACTGAGTCTCTCATCATGTTTGGCTACCAAAAGTAAGTCTTCAAGTCTTTATACATTTCCTCACTTCTTGGATGGATGTTCAACTTGCTTATGAGAGCTTCTTCAAGTATTTCATCCATGAGCTTTGCTCCTTTAGGCACATAGATTCAACCTTTGAAGTACAATAATCCTTGCTTGTAGGAAAAGGATTCATACAAGGAATCTTTTTCCTATCTTGATATCCTTTTCAAAACAGGATTTGCCTCATGTGCCTTTCTAACCTCTTTAATCCATTCTGATTAGATTGTCAATGTGTAGATTTGGGCTTCCTCCCGCTTATGCCATTTATGGCATAGGCATAGCAAACTAATATGCTCATCATGATCAGCTATGGATCCTCCTTTTAGAAGACCCGTGTACTTCCTGCTCAAGGCATCTGCTACTAGATTACCTTTGCCCTTTGTGTACTCTATACTGCAGTCATAGCCCTTGATGTACTCTAACCATCTCCTTTGCCTTATGTTCAACTATTTCTGAATGAACAAGTACTTTAGGCTTTTATGGTCAGTGTAGATTATAAAGGAACTACCCATGAAGTAATGCCTCCAAAGCTTCAAAGCAAAAATCACTCCTGCTAGTTCTAGGTCATGTGTAGGATAATTTTGCTCATGAGGTCTCAACTGCCTTAACCCATAAAAAATGACATTTCTGTCTTGCATAAGTACACAACCTAACCCAAACTTACATGCATCTGTAGAGATGATGTAGGGCTTGCTTGGATTAGGAATAAACAATACTGGAGCTTTAATGAATCTCTGCTTGAGCTCCTGGAAACTCTTTTCACACTTCTCAGTCCATTCAAAACTTTGACCCTTCTTGGTCAGATGAGTGAGAACTGAGGCAATTAGGGAAAAGCCTGATACAAATCATCTGTAGTAGCCTGGTAATCCTAGGAAACTTTTGATTCCCTTTACAGTATTTGGCCTTTCTTATTCTTGCACTGCCTCGACCCTTTTAGGGTCTACCTTAAGGCCTTGTTTACCTATGATATATCCTAGGAAAGTCACTTCCTTTATCCAAAATTGGCACTTGGCTAACATGGCATAAGGCTGATGTTTCATCAGAGTCTTTAAGACAATCTTTAGATGATGTTCATGTTCATGTTCATTTTCATCCTTGGAATACACTAGGATGTCATCAAGGAACACAACCACAAATTTGTCCAGATGGGGTTTGAACACCTTGTTCATCAGGTCCATGAAAGCAGCTGGGGCATTAGTCAAACCAAATGGCATGACTATGTACTCATAATGCTCACATCTGATCCTGAATACAGTCTTAGGAATGTCCTCTCTTTTACTCTCAACTGGAAGTATCTAGATCTCAAATCTATCTTGAAGAAGATCTTAGCTCACTTGAGTTGATCAAATAGATCCTCAATGCTAGGGAGTGGATACTTGTTCTTGATAGTCACTACATTGAGCTTCCTATACTTAATGCATAGTCTCAATCATCCATCATTCTTCTTCACAAAGAGCACTAGAGCTCCCCATGGTGAAACACTTGGCCTTAACAACCTTTTTTCAGGAAGTCCATCAAGTTGTTTCTTGAGCTCATTCAACTCTGTGATAGGCATTTTATAAAGAGGTATGGATATTGGACTAGCTCCTGCTTGCAACTTGATCTCAAACTCAATTTCCCTTAGTGGAGGAATACCTGGTAGGTCTTTTGGAAGGACTTGTCGAAAGTCTCTCACTACAGGTATTCTGCCCACTTCCTCTTCACAGTGTAATTCATTCAATGCATAACAATAATCATGCTTAGAAATCATAGGTATCTCATCTAGTACCTCTAGTTCCATGCCATGCATTTTATACACTAATTCCTTCGAATTCACTAATGCATGCATTTTACCATAGGGCAATGTGATTTCCCTCTTCGCACAATCAATTCTTATGTTATGCACAGCAAGCCAATTGATACCAACCACTATATCATACTTAGCAATGTCATAACCTTAGTCTTTCCTACTACTAGCTCACAATCCTTAGCTAGGTCATTAGTAAAAAGACATTGACTACATACTATTTTCACTAAGGATATCCTATGCATGATTTCAGTAGGCAATTTCATGGCATCAACAAATTTCCTAGCCACTATAGACACTGATGCACTAATATCAAATAGAACACTAATAGGCTTATCGTTAAGGTAAATGTTACCTCTTCATGCTGCTCCCTGCTATGATGTCTCTAGCCTTTCCAATTGGAACACTCTGCCAGCTCTTTGCACTAAAGGCCTTTGCATTGGAGGAACAAATCTCTAATGTCCCTCCCTGGGTGCTGCCTCTTTAGGTCCTGCTCCAGTAGGTCTCATTGGACCTTGGTCTTTTGGCCTTCTTCCTTGCACATGTGGGCTATCTTTGATCCAATGATCCATTGCACCACACCTAAGGCAAGCTTGAGTATGAAAATAGCAAGGTTTCTTTCCATGAAACTTTTTGCACTTAGGACACCTTAGGCCAGGGGACTTCCTTTAACCTTGCCTTTACCACCAAGATGAGAACTCTTGGCAATTCCCTTAGCATTTGCTGGCTTTTTTGGCTTGCCTCTTGCCTGGCTACTTTCCGTTGGTCCACTATGAAAGTACCTAGTCTCATAATCCTCTTGCTCTAGTAATAAAGCTTTCTGCACTACTTCATAGTATGTGACTACTCCAAAAGGTCTTACAGCCATTCTGATGTCTAACCTTAGGCCTTTGACAAATCTTTTGACCTTTAACTCCTCCAGTCAATGAAACTAAGGAGCATACCTCACCAACTGATTGAATTTGTGCTCATACACTAGGACACGCTGGTTGTCTTGCCTTAGAGCATTAAATTCAGCTTGTTTCATATCCTTGATGGCATCATTGATGTACTGCTCTTGAAACAACTGAGTGAACTTTAGTCAGCTCATCTCAATATCTCTTCTTGGCCTTCTACCCTTCTAGACAACCTACCTATCTCTAGTATTTCTCTACGACATCTCTGCCTTGCCTACTAGGTTGTAAGTAGCCAATGACATCTTATTGGTGGAGTTGGGTGGCATCCTCTCAAACATCTTTTCTATGAAGATTAACCACTCATCAGCTCTTTCTGGTCCTGCTCTTCCATCAAACTATAGAGGCCTTAGTCCTTGGAATCTCTCCAGTAGTCGGACCTCATCTAGGCCTTCTAGATCCTTTGCGCTACATCTTCTAGACCTATGAGAAACCTCAGCATGGTGATGCTCTCCATGGTCTCTATGTCTTCTCCTACCTCTTCTCTCAAGATCTTCCTGAATCCCATTTCGAGTAGAGGAATGGTCATAAACTGAGGGATTAGTCCTAGATACCTGACCAATCTCAGATCTCACTCTTATTCCTCTTGGAGTTCTTCTATCATCATCTTCCACCTCACCAACTTCAATATTTTTGTTTCCCGTTCTTCCAGAAGGAGCATGTTTAGATGTGTTCCTAGCTTCCCTTCTAGTTGCTGTTGTGGATCTTGAACTGCTTCTTCCTGTGCTACTGGGACTCCTTGTGGTTATGCTTTAATTAGTCTTACTAAGTTTTCATTGATTAAAGCTAAGTTTCTTTGACGCTCTAACCAAACCTGAGGCACTTCAGGGTTTGGTGCCCCCATTGGCCCCTATTCCCTCTATTCTATCCATTTCTTTGTTGCCCAGATTCAGTAGGAGGCCTTCAGGGTGGTTCCCCACTCCTTCTGGCAACCATGATTACTTCTTGCACTAATGATTCATCGTAGAGCACATATAAATATTATAGGTATTTCAATGGTACTTAACACTAGCAGATGACCACACTGAGTTCATGTATGTGGCTAGCATGCAAATGCAACTATATGCGCATGTATAAACCATGCTCTGACCATGCTCTGACACCAACATCTCTTACCCACTCTGGGGTACTCTAGTTATGGTGCCAAAATTGTGCATTTAAAACTCGCAGGGTTGGTATGTTTTGTAGCATAAGAACAATACCCTTAGTGTGCATACCCAAGTGGCCCTCTTGGCCACTAGGTAAATGCATGCATATTGGTTCAACCATTACACACATATTCACATTTTATGCACAGCAAGGAAGGAAAACACTAGAACAAGTCTAAATCTTGGCTACCACACATTAGGCAATGTTGTTAAGTTTACGTAACCAACAACTGCACCCAAATATTCTTCCAAAATACTGTATTAATCTAGCCATGTAGTTGTTGGGTTTTGGGAGCGAAACATGCGCAGTGAAATTTAACCCAAACCCTCCAGGATCCAAAGGAAATGGGGTACACCAGGTGTTTGAAAATTTTCATACCTAATTTTTGGTTGAGATCTCTCACCCAATTGTAGAGTCAAATCACAAAACCTGAATAGTTGACCTGTTGAAGCTCTGTATGGTATCCACATGAGCCTCTTGGGATCACCACACTTCCACTACGTCTCGGCAGATGCATTTCTCTTGCGCTCACAGTGCTAGCTTGCGTCATCCAAGGAATTGCAAGAGAAGAGTGCGACTATCCTTTTGGGAGGCTAGGGCAAGTAGCTAAGAATTTCTCACTAAAAGTTGTATTTACAATAAGACTCAACTTGCAGGCCTAATTGGTTTCAAAGCCCTAATCCAATTTGGCATCAATTTCGCGCTTAATAATGGCTTAACTCTTGGGCCCATTATTAACACGAAATTATTGTGAAACCATAACCCAAATAATTAGCCCATGCACTCTAATAATCCAAATAGCTCTATGTATGCGACCCAATAGGCTCTTGCGACATTGGCAATGATCATAAATCACATTTATGATCATAAGCAATGAGCGGTGTCTAGCAACACATCATTGCTACCCAAGTGACAAGATTGTCGGTGATTCGACTAAATCTTTATGATCATTACTGATATATGCCATTGTCCCTTTATCCAAGATATCAAGACTAAGAACGAGACATGGAATGTGTCACTCTCGTATAGCCCAATCTTTGGTTTCTTGATTACCTAGTAGACCAACTTAAACTGATGACATTGCTATTGTATATCAACTCATCTAAGCATGGCCATGCATTTTTCTAAGTCTCACTCTATCAAGGGGCCGAAGATATCATTCTCGTTACATATAAGGGACAAATCCTATCTTGATCATACAAATCCCTCTGCATGATATGTGACATACCCAATGACCTCCTTCAAGTTCACTCAGTCACGAGCAACAAAGGGAAGTATCAAAGCATGTGACTCACATGTAGGGATCCTTGATGATCTTAGGTCAAAGGACTACATATACCATGATCATTATGAGTATCACTTATGACACTCATATAATGATCCATGTAGTGTTCTCATGGTGGGTCGGTTCAGTACACAAGTTGTCCAAGTTGTACCCATATGTAGACCACATATCTCATATTAGTCTCCACATATGCTAGTCGTTATGTATTATTGCAACCCGCTCCACAATAATACTAGACCAGGGACGTTTGAGAATATCATTATTCTAGGGTTACAATTATGTTTATTACGTTACGCAGAAGCAAAACAACAAACATAATTGCTGGACTAATACCTTAATAAAATATCATGACTCAAAGTGCAAAAAAATACAATCATCTCATGATTGGCTTTTTGGGCACAACACTAACAATCTTCCACTTGCACTAAAAGCCAATCATCCATGTATCTAATACCGATGGACCTAGAATGGCTATCATTCTTTTGCTGCGTAAGGGGCTCTATCAGTGGATCAACAATGTTGCTATCTGTCGAAGTCCTGCATATCCTTACATCACCCCTCTCAATGATCTCCCTGATGAGATGATAACGTCAGAGTATGTGTTGGATCGCTGGTGAGATCGAGGTTCCTTAGCCTGTGCGATTGCTCCATTGTTGTCACAATAGAGCTCTATCGGGTTGGCAATGCTTGGAACCATTCCAAGTTCAGTGATGAACTTCTTGATCCAAACTGCCTCCTTCACAACATCAGAGGCGGCAATGTACTTAGATTCTGTTGTAAAGTCAACCACTATTTCTTTCTTTGAACTCTTCCTTCTCACAACACCACCAATACAAAACACATAACCAGATTGCAATCTAAAATCACCTTTATCGGATTGGAAGCTTCCATCGGTGTAACCCCTTACTACGACCTCATCTTCACCTCCAAAGACCAAGAATGCATCCTTAGTCCTTCGTAAGTACTTAAGGATGTTCTTAATAGTTGTCCAGTGGCTCTCACCGGGGTTCGATGGTACCTACTCATCATGCTCAAGGCATATGAGACATCGGGACGAGTACATATCATGGCATACATGATAGATCCAATTGCTGAGGCATATGGAATCTTACTCGTGCGCTCTCTCTCCTCGGGTATACTCAGACACTGAGATCCAGAAAGAGTTATACCATGTGACATGGGCAAGAATCCTTTCTTGGAATCTTGCATGCTAAACCTATTTAGCACCTTGTCAATGTATGTACTTTGACTTAGGCCAAAAAGCTTTCTAGATCTATCTCTATAGATCCTGATCCCTAACACATAGGCTGCTTTACCCAAGTTTTTCATAGAAAAACATTTCTCTAGCCAAGTCTTCACAGACTATAGCTCAGGACAAGGTTCATCTTCATTTTTGATAAAACCAGACTCTTTGATTGCTTCTTCAAAATGAAGATTCCAACTTTGAGAAGCTTGCTTCAGTCCACAAATAGACCTTTACAACTTGCACACTTTATTGGCATTCTCAGGAGTGACAAAACCCTCAGGTTGTGTCATGTACACATCCTCAAGTAGCTTTCCATACAGGAATGTAGTTTTGACATCCATTTTCCATATCTTATAATCATAGTGTGCAACAATAGCGAACAGAATTTGGATGGATTCAAGCATAGCAACTGGTGAAAAAGTTTCATCATAGTCAATACCATGAATTTGCTTGAAACCTTTTACAACTAGTCATCCTTTAAAGGTAATCACATTACCATCCATGTCAGTTTTCTTCTTGAAAACCCATTTGCACCTTATGGGCTTCACCCTTTCAGGTGGGTCAACCAAAGTCTATACTTGGTTTTCATACATGGATTTCATCTCAGATTTCATGGCCACAAGCCACTTCTTAGAGTTAGGCCCCGACATATCTTGTTGGTAGATTGTGGGCTCATCCTGATCCATGAGCATCACATCACTAGTGTGAGTCACGAGAAATCCATATCTCTCGGGCTCACGCCAAATCCTACTAGACCTACGTGAGCTTTGTGCTATAGGAACAGACTCTTGAACCACAACATCTTGTGGTGTCTGTTCAGGTTCCATTTTAGGTTTGATGTCTCCTTGTTGTTCTTGAATTTCTTCAAGTTCAACTTTCCTTCCACTAGTTCCTTTAGAGATAAACTCTTTATCTAGAAAGACACCAGTTCGAGCAACAAACACTTTTTGCTTAGAAGGATTGTAGAAATAGTAACACTTTGTTTTTTTGGGATACCCAATTAAAGGAATTTTTGAGATTTGGGCCCTAGTTTTTCAAAGGACTGATGTTTCAGATAAGCGTCACAGCCCCAAATCTTCATAAAAGACAAATTGGGACACCTCCCACTCCATATCTCTTATGGTGCCTTTTGAACCTATTTAGATGGAACTCGGTTTAGTGTAAAAGCGGCTGTCTCTAGAGCATGTCCCCAAAAGGAGTTTGGAAGGTCAACTTGACTCATCATGGAGTGAACCATGTCTAACAGAGTTCGAGTCCTCCTTTCAGATACACCATTCCATTGAGGTGTACCTGGTGTAGTGAGTTGTGATACTATACCACACTTCTTCAGATAGTCAAGGAATTATCGATCCAAGTACTCTCCACCTCGATCTGATCATAGCACTTTAATACTCTTCCCGAGTTGATTCTCTACTTCATTCTTGAATTCTTTGAACTTTTCAAGGGATTCTGACTTGTGTCGCATGAGATACACATAGCCATATCTGCTAAAGTCATCAGTAAAAGTAATGAAGTATTGGAAACCTCCTCTAGCATGTGTAGACATAGGGCCACATACATCACTATGTATGAGTCTTACTAAGTCATTAGCCCTTTCACTTTGCCCTGTGAATGGGGCTTTGGTCATCTTGGCCAACAAACATGACTCAAATGTCTCATATGATTCAAAATCAAATGAGTCCAAGAGTCCATCCTTATGGAGTTTAAATATGCGGGTCTCATTTATATGGCCCAAGTGACAGTGCCAGAGATAGGTTAGGTTCAAATAATTTAATCTGACCTTCTTGGTATTCATATTATAGATTGGATCTTCGAGGTTTAGAACATACAACCCATTGCTAAGTTGAGCACTGCCATAAAAGATTTCATTCAAATAAATAGAACAACATTTGTCCTTTATTATAAATGGAAAACCTTTCTTATCCAAACAAGAAATAGAAATAAAATTTCTACATATTCACATTTCATGCACACCATGGCAGCAAAAAATGAAAATGCTAGCACAAATATTAATCTTGGCTACCACACATTAGGCAATCATGTTAAGTTCTAGTGACCAGCCACTGTGCCTGTAACTTCCACTAATAAACTATGTCATTCTAGCCAGATAAAACCATGTTTCATGTTCTCCATCACCAAGTAGAGACTTAGAGAAAACCAAGGAATTTTTTTTTACATCAATAGCCCACCTATGGACCAAGTTATGGATTTTTGAAGTTGGTTACAAAATTATGACAAAATGAACAGTAACTTAGCCAACTTTGCAATGCCATATATTTGGCTACAGGACTCCAAATTCAGAAATTCCAAATCTCAGTTCAACGTCTAGATGTTTTATAGGTGTGGTCAAAATTTCATACCAAGATTCCTTCTACACGGGGCGATATAGAACTTTATGTCTAGAGTCAAAATTCTGGTCACTTTATGACCATTTTGCATATACAAAATTTCATAAGTGTGCAAACACTTCATTTACAAAGGGAAAGCCATCCAAATCTACTCAATATATGTTTATTACACATAGTAATTACATGCTCTTGCATCTAGCAACTTTATGTGGCCAAAACAGAATTTATAAGTAAGCAGCCTATCATTCACACTTAGGCAGCTTTGCACCACATCACATACATAGCCAAAACATTGCTCAAATGTTCACATACTTGTCTCATTTTACAAACACTACATGTACATGCATAAATGCACTACAATATGGTCCTAAATCAGCTAAATATGAACCCTAGGTCACAGGAGTGCCTGGGACACAATGGACTCCAGAAACAGGATGCTGGACAGCTGCTGCACAACAAAATAAGTACCATCATAAAAAATACCGAATGTGCTCCTAAAATCACTGAACTTTGCAGATCATAACTAGACACATGGAAGTTCATGTACCTGAAATTTCAGATCAAAACCCAAAACACAATGGTCAGTTTGAATGCGATCTTTCTGCTGGACCTGAAATGACAGAATTGAGTGGAGTAAGTTTCATTGAGAAACATAGTAAGGGTAACACTTGAATTCAATAGGCAATGTGACCATCATTAAAACCTGCATCAAAAGACACTAACACATAAAAAATAAAATGCATATATACAAGATATAGCAACCAAATGCAGAAGCCATTCACAACCAACAAACACATGAAATGCAGCAGCAACATATACCATAGGTTAGTCCATAAAACACATAATAAACATAACCAAATCACTTTGGCAACCCTCCTCAAGATAATGCTTGGTCTTAGGAGGATTTTAACACTAATTAGTACTAACGTTTGGGCCCTATAAATCCAGAAATTCGCTGCCATCATTGTGCACTTCACACTAGGTCACAAAACCTTCAATAAGTGCACTCGCCTCACTAAGCTTGGTTCATCAAGCTCATGGCTCTGTTCTGAGCTTAGCCCTAGCTCCATGGTTGCTAGAAAATACAAAAAAGAACCCATAAGAGAAAGAGAACCCTTACCTTGATGGGTATGCTGAAATTGGAGCTTGATCCTAGGTGCACTCAAGCAATAGTACCAAATAGCTTCCAATTGTGCTTCCTTGACTTCAATTGAAAGTTGTTTTGAGTTTGAAGGTATGGTGGGTATGGAGGAAGTGTGGAGGAGAGGCCTGGATTCTTTTTTGCTGGTGGAGGCTGAAATTTGGGAGATAAGGACCAAGAATGGACACTTAAATGTGTTGGGTTTCGGGAGCCAAACAGCGCAGCGGAATTTAACCGAAACCCTCCAGGATCCAAGTGAAACGGGGTAAACCGGGTGTGCGAAAATTTCATACCTAATTTTCGGTTGAGATCTCTCACTCAACTGTAGAGTCGAATCACAAAACAAAG
>KK902247.1:0-42492 GCA_000696445.1 Aquilaria agallochum | reverse complement strand
CCAACATTTAACCTTATCCTTATACCTAACCCTAATCTTAAAATGGGGACAGTCCAAAAAAATTTGTCAACACTTTTTATCCATACTAATTTTTTGCCAAAAAAAAAATTGCGTACTAATTTTTATCCTTTTGCGTTAGTTAAGTTAAAAAAACTTACCAAAAACTACTTTCGACAAAAATGTCGTAAAATTATTTTTAAGACATCTTGAGGTGCAAATTATTAAAAAATTATAATTTGCACAAATAATCACCTTCAATAAAAATAAAATACAATAACAGAATAAATTAAGGCTAAATGTGACCGGGTCACGTGGAAGGTACCTTCGTTGTGACCAGGTCACTTTGAAGGTAACCTAAAAATGTGATCAGGTCGTTGTGATCGGGTCACTTTGAAGGTAACCTAAAAATGTGACCGGGTCAGAACAAAGGTATCTTCAATGTGACCCGATCACATTTTTAGGTTACCTTCAAAGTCACCCGGTCACCATGAAGGTACCTTCAATGTGACCCGGTCACATTTTTAGGTTACCTTCAAAGTGACCCGGTTACAACAAAGGTACCTTCCATGTGACCCGGTCACATTTTTAAGTTACTTTCAACATGACCTAATCACATTTTTAAGTTACCTTCGTTGTGACCCGGTTACAATGAAGGTACATTCAAGGTGACCCAGTCACATTTTTAGGTTACCTTCGTTGTGACCCAGTCACAACAAAGGTACATTCGATGTGACCCGGCCACATTTTTAGGTTACATTCAATGCGACCCGGTCACACCCAAGGTACCTTCAACGTGACCCGGTCACGTTTTTAGGATACCTTCAAAGTGACCCGGTCACACCCAAGGTACCTTCAACATGACCCGGTCACAACGAAGGTAACTTCAGCGATAAAATGTAAGAAAAAACAATTATATGGAAAAAGAAAAAGTGATAAAATTTTTAAAAAAGGCAATTAAATGTATAAAAAAATGATAAAATAAAGAAAATGTGATAAATGTTAAAAAATTGGTAAATATTTTTAAAAGGCAAATAAAAACTGAAAAAGTGATAAATAATTTTAAAATGCAATAAATATTTTAAAAAATTGATTAAATAAAAAAAGCGATAAAAAAACTAAAAAAACAAACATGTTTTTAGAAAATCAATTAAATAAATAAAAAGTGATTAAAACTACAAAAAGTGATTAAATATAAAAAAATGATAAAATATAAACAAACGTGATAAATGTTAAAAAATGGCAAATATTTTTAAAAAGTGATTAAAAACAAAAAAAAAGTGATTAAAATTCTAAAATGCAATATATATTTTTTTTACTAAGTTGATCAATATACATAGATTTTATATTTTGAGAATCATTGAAATATGTACAAAAAAGTTTTTTATTAAGTATATTATTCAGCAATTAATATTTTTTTACATAGATAATTTTTTAAAAAATTTATCACTTTTTTATTGCTTTTTTATATTTATTTTATTTTTTTAGTTTAATCACTTTTTTTGAAAAATATTTTGATTTTTTAATTTTTTATATCTTTTTTTATTTAATCATTTTTTAAAATTATTTATTGCATTTTTTAATTATTTATCACTTTTTTGGTTTTTAATAGCTTTTTAAAAAAATTTACCAATTTTTTTATCATTTATCACTTTTTTTACATTTAATCACTTTTTTAAAAGAAATTTTACTTTTAAATTTTTTTTTTTGCTTTTTAGAAATATTTATTGCATTTTAAAATTTTTTATCACTTTTTTTTCTTTCCCCTCCCTCACCTGTTACCCCAGTCACACGGTTTCCCTTTCTCTGCGAAGCCAAGATCAACGGTTAAGATCGGGGGGCATGGGTACCCCCTTTTCGGGGATGGGTATTGTAGAAAGGTCCTACATTTATGTCCTCAAAAGTCAATTACGTCATTCACTGTTATTACGGAAAAGTGAAAAGTTTATTTTGCCCTCTCAGTCTTCTTCTGTAAAAACTTCGGCCCCCAAAGTTCTTCATCTAACATGCTACCCTATCTCCCTACGTCCCCTACTCCCCTCCTTTGCCTCCACAGCCATCCGCCCCAGCTACTGAACCGGAAGCACGGGGAGCCAAATCCTTCTGCGTCGTTTGTCCCTCGCATACATTTCCACGAAGGTATAGTTCAATCAGACTAGAACAAAATATGTGGAACTAGAGAATACCGATGCGACTGTAGAACCCTCGTCTCCAAGTTATTAGATATTAACAAATGAAAGTAAGAAATCTCGTCATTTAGTTGCTAACGAACAATCCTAGGTCTCTGATAATAGTTGGAGAAAGTGAAAGGAAAAAAGTTGGTTCTTTCAAATTTCAACCCAGACAAAATTGTTCGGTAACTGCATTTTCATAAATCCAAACTAAGTCATAAATTTCTAACAATTAACGGATAATTTAAAACTATCTGTTTTCTTCTCTATAAATCGAGCAAGTTCATTTTAACTTAAAAGTCAATTCGTTTTAACTTAAATTAACTTAATTCAAAATGATTTATTTTTATTTTTACACCTTTTTTACATGAAACTAATTTTATTTAAAAATTAATATTATGTAGGTGCAATAATCCACTGAAAATATAATTTTTATAATCTTATTAAATTTTTTTTAATTTTTCTTTTTAATTCCTGAAATTATAGAAATTCATAAAAATTTAATAACATTATGAAAATTTACTTTTAAATAGATTATTACATCTATATAATATTAGCTTTCAAATAAATTTCTAGGGAAAAATTATGTAAAAATAAAAATAAATCTTTTTGAATTAAGTTAAAACGAATTGGTCGTAAGTTAATTGACTTCAAAATAACCTATTTTATTCTTACTTATTTTTTATTTGAAACTAATTTTAGTTTAAATTTAATATTATGTAGCTACAATAATTCATTGAAAATATAATTTTTGTAATCTTACTAAATTTATTTTAATTTCTCTAGTTTAAGGCTTAAAAAAAATAAAAATTTGTAAAAATTTAAGAAGAACATGAAATTTTACTTTCAAATGAATTATTGTATCTATATAATATTGGCTTTGAAATGAATTTGGTTTCAAGCAAAACAATTTAAAAATAAAAATAAGTCAATTGATTTAAGTTAAAATGAATTGGCCCAAATTTCTGTGTCTGCTTATGATTAAGGACCAATATGCAATTAATTATAAAGATTTAGTACTAATTTACAATAAAATGAAGGTTGGGGACCTATTTGCAACAGAAATTAAAGGTTTGGGACAAATGATGCTTTTTATTCTCTAGGTTTGAAATCCAATCTGACCTACGATGGGGTTAGCATGTGTAGAAATTAGGGGCAAAAGTTTTCGTGGAAGAAGATTGTTAGGGCAAAATAAGTATTTTTTCTTTTTTGTTGCAATGGTAGGTGATGGTGTTAACTATGGAAGGAGGTAAGTATATGTATTCTAAACAGCGGGGACAAAAGTTGAGGTTTGACTAAATCTTACAAGATTTTTAGTAATTTTTCCTTCCTCTTTCAATTACAATATTATTTTTTTCAAATCTCTCTGTACATGGATCAACATCAAATCCCAAGATCAAATTTTCTATTTCAAGACTGAAATATATATATATATATATATATATGTACTAGTATATACATTTAGAGGACTATTGTGTCTTTTCCTTAATTTAGTTATTGACAAATCAACGTATGGCACTTATTAAATCTTTCATAGCACAATTGTCATCTTTGAAAAGTGATATTCCAAATTTATTCATCATTATCAATATGTTAAGAATTGTTACGCCCCCAATTTTATGAACCTTAATTTTAAAATATATCTTATATTCCTAGAATTATAAAGCATTTAATTAAAAATAATTTAAGAAATATGAGGTAAAATATTTTATTTAAATTATTTTTCAAACAATGAGAGTATTAAATGAAATCAGAGTAGTTAAGTGACAATCCCAGGAAAACTAATTTTTGGATAAGGTGCCAATTTAAACAAACCATACGTCTCTTTAGAAATCAAACAACACAAAGTTAAAACCTAGTCCCAGCCAGTTTTACTTTCGAGGGGCTACAACGTATCTTTACTTAGTCTGCTCCACCTCTTGAACCTCATTATGTGGTTCAGTGTACTCTGTCTCCTCATAGTACTCACCTAAGAAAAACATGTTAGAAGGAGGGGTGAGCACAACTTATTCAGTAAGGGGGAAGTATCAGGCCCATCATGTGGATCCTAATATTCCCGCAACAAACAACAACAAATAATAAACTTTAAGTTCTAGCAATTTAATTAAAGAACAATTTCGTACATCATCATAACAACAATATCAAAATCCTACTAGCATGCTTGAACTACCATGCATATGCATTATTCCTTTTACCGATTAAATCATATCTTATTGATCAATCATTTAATCCAATACTTAAATGCCGTCGGACGAACTTAGGGTGGTGAGTGTGTACATCACCCACTCTCAGGATAACTCTTAGGCAGTGCCACTAGGGATGCCACCAAGCCAGAGCCTCTCGAGATACCTACGCCGAGGTAGAGCCTCTCATGATAACAGCCATAAGCATGGTCCCTCGCCAGCTATGGTCTGACAGCGCACAAATCATATCTCCATACTTCGTGTCAATATCGGGTCATGACTAGGGACAGTTTTTTGCCACCCTAACATGCCTCTTGGGTTCGAATCGTCCGTTTCGAACCTCTCGTTTAAATTTACGGCTTGTTAGGTCATGCAGATCTGGTTTGTCACTAACCATGCATGCCTCGTGTTTTATCTTACTCCTCAAAATTCGTTATTTAATGCAGCCTTGTGTATAACAATCATCAATCATATGCAACAGCCAATTGATGTATGACCGTAGCTCATTTATTTTAGCTCTTTTTAGTAGAGTGCCATGATTCTAGTGTATCTTATTTCTTTTATCGTGTTATCTTAACTTAGTGTTACATGATGTCATGACAATCAATGATATCTTTTTAAGTGTATTTATGATATATGCTCATCTCATTTTTTGTGAATTCTTTCTAAGTTGGTCACTTAGCATTTACGCTCCTAATCCTTTATCTATCGGCTTATAGTAATTTATTATAGCCCTAACATGCCATTAACAGTTGCTTTCAATCTCATCATGTTGTTAGCAAGCTTGTCGGCCCTAAACATGGTACTAGCGGTGTTTGTCTCACTGGCCCTAAACATGGTACTAATGGGTTTATTTAAGCGGTTATAACATACTTCTAATTTAATTCTTGTTACAAGCGGTCTTAGTATGATACTAGCACCAAACATACATCATACATCACATCATTACAACCATGCAACCAAAATTACATCTCAATAGAAGAAAACTAAAATAAAATAAAATAAAATTCTAGGAAAACTAATTAATTACCCAACCCATGTTGCCTACGCATTTAAAGATTTTATTTAGCCCAATTGTTTATTTAGAATTTATTATTCAGGTTTATGCTTGTTTTGGGCCTAAGAGGGCCCATGAGAACTAACCCGCTCTTCCCCTTTACCTAGTTCAGAATAATACGATGAAAGAGGGCGATTTCTTAAGACAGTCCTACAAGATGTTAGTAAGGTAGAAAATTATAAAATATGCTAAAATTTAGAAATTTTCCTAAATGGTACTTGGAAGGTTTATGTTCTTAACATCTAGGCCGAAATTTTACCTAGTGGGCAAAAAGGGTTTCAGGGTGTCTTCGGTGGCCTCGTGCCTATTCGGGATCATGTCGGGAGCCTTCTTGATATTGATCCTAAAAATTACAGCGGCCATACACAAACTTATAAGCTCATTTAATAGTTGTAAAAACTGATCTTGGAAGGAAAAAAAAATTTTATTTCGGTTATCGATGCATTTTCAGGATCTCTGACGCTCCGGGAGTCCAACGGAACGCCAAACCTTCAAGTAAAGATTTTCTAACCCTTTATAACAATATGGACAGCAAAGATAAGATAATTGTTAGGGCTGTAAGATTTGAAATTGGCAGCCGAAAGAATTTTAAAAAGACTATGGTGGCTTACCGGGGTTTAGGAGCAAATATGGACCCAATTGCACCGGAAACGAGTACAAAACCCAAAACTTGGATTAACAATGATTTACCAAGAATTTACAGAAAAAAATATTAGGACTTTAGGTGTTGAAAGAAAAAAAAATTAAAAGAGTAATACCGAAGAATTTTGGCTCACGCGAATCAAATCGGAATCATTGGTACTCGTATGATCGCTTTTGGTGTCTGGATGTGGTTTCCCTTCAACTTAATGAACCTAAGCAATAATAGGGAATTAAATAGAATTCAAAATTGATTGGATGATGGAGAAATAAAAGCCCAAAGGGCCGGACTTACACCGGTTCGACAAAGAACACGATCAAGCCGGTAACGGAGTGGAGAGTGCGAGGACGATCCTTTGGTGTTCTGCCTTCTTCCCCACTTTAATGAGCACGACCCGGAACAATAGAGGAATGATGAGCCTATCTAATTGAACTAAAAGAATGGGAGAACAAAATATTGTTACGAGAAGAAAGTTAAGGTGAATTGGAGATGGCGGCCATAAGCATATTATTTTTACAAGTGCTTGGCGGCTATTGTTGAAAGAAGAAATAAAAGAAAAGCCAAGAGTATTTGGAGACTTGGTTATTAGGTCTAAACGCAATCCGGACTCCTAGGTGAGACAGAAATACTGGAAACAAAATAAAGGGGAGAAAAGGAATAATAAAAGGGTAATTAATATTTAATATGATAAATAAAGAAGATAAGGAGATAAAATAGATAAATTAAATTTGTTTTAAAAAAATTATATATATTCTAGGAGGTGTTGTGGCTGGGTGTTTTATAAGAAAGAAATTAGGGTTAGGGAAAAAAATTATCTTATGTAGCAGTAATACAAACCTGGTTTAAACTGTACACACGCGTTGGCCAAATTTTGGGAAATCTAAGCAAATGAATTCAGAATTGAGTGAGGTAAATTTCTCTTGAATTCTTTTCAAGAGAAGAATCCAATGATGCTCTAAGATTTTCCATTCGATACTTGGTTATAAATGACAAAAATACCTCTAGCCTAAAGAAAATGACTTTGAGCTTCCAGTTTGGAATTTGACTTAATAACCACTAAAAGAATCATCTAAGGATCAAGATTCTTAATTTTATATTGATTTTCTAAATTGATAGGTAAAATTACAAAAATACCCTCAAGGACAAAATGTTAATTAATTAATTTTTATTTATTTATTTTATTTACTTATTATATTTATTTATTTAGGGTAATTTGGTAATTTTATTTTACTTAATTTCTATGGTTATTACACCCTTCCTTTTCCTAGTTTTCGCATTGACGTCACCTTGTGCCTAGCGACTTTTGGCCCTTAACTCGCTCCCAACAAACTTATCTTGCTAACATCCTAGTGAGCTAAGCTCACTAAATAAACTTCCCTCAATATTTATGCATGTGAACATGGTGGATGCACTTTGCTTGAGTTCCATGGAACTCACTAGGTGTACTGAGCCTTCACATAGTGCCTTAAGTCCTTAGACACCTTAGACTTGCCTAGGTCACTTATGTACTAAGCTTCTAGCTCAAAACCTTACTACGAGTACACTAGGTTATCACTTGTGCTTCAAGTAACCTTGTCTAGGCTACAATTGCACTAAACCTATACTCAAGGCACATACCTATCCACCATTACTTGTTCACCCTAGTGGACTAGCAATGACCATGGTTGGACTCGTTCACTAGGTTCTTTGAAATCTCTTAATTGCACTAAGGTTCCCACATCGAGACCTTAAACCCAAAGGCATGGCTAGACTCAAGATGGTACTAAACTTTACACTCAACTAATGGTGCTCAAATGTGGCCAAAAGTCTCCTCACCTTGAACAAAAAATGAAGCTAACTCTAGGCTAACTAAACTTTAGAAAAACATGCAAATGGTAGTCCTTCCTCTTAGCTTCATGCAGAAGCTTGAATCACTTCAATTGGACACCTGAGCAAAAGGTTATGGGTGAAATACTACAAAGGTACCAAAGCTGGTGGGTTTAGGCATTTTGCTTGCAAGGACGCATCACCACAATACAAAACACACTGGTTTTATCACAAAGGGCTTGGTGATGTGTCACCTAGCTCTTTTGTCCCAAAAAATTCAAGATTTTATCCTATAGGCACTTTGGGGCCTTCTAATGCCTCCCAATGGCCTTAAGGATGCCTCTAATTGCCTCAAATCTATATGTACACATGTACTAATCCACAATGAACCATTTAAACCAATCCTATAGTGTCTATAAACTCTACACAAATCATTAAAACTTCATTAGTCTACCATGTTCATCGCCATCCACCAACTAACACCATTCACAAAACTACTTGAATTCTACAATGAGCAAGCTATGAATGGCATCAAATATGCATGAATCATAAATCCATTACCTTAATTGCCTAAGAATAAGCAAGGATCAAGCATTATAAGCCAAGAATTCCAAGTTGCAAGGTTCCATTAAGGTTTTCTTTAGGTTCCAATCAACACAAGGCATATGGTACCAAATTAACACTAACTCAATAAAAACCCAAGCTCAAAACAACTCTAGAAATAAAGACATTACAAGGGACGAAGAGTACCTCACGAGTTCAAGCATGTCCAAGCTTGAAAACACCCTAAGAAGCTTCAAAACATGGAAAACAATGTGCAAAGCATGCCTCCACTAACTTAGGCACCAAGAAAGCACACCAATTTCACTAAGACACCATGAATTTGAAGTGAATTGAGTAAGAAATGGACAAGGGAATATAGGGCTGCGAAATTGGAAAGGAAAAGATGAGTGAATAGTGGCAAGAACTCATTCTCTACAATCAATTTAACAACAAAACCCTTTCCACCCCAAACCTTTTAAGAACTTGTAAATTTACCCTTTCCCCAAATAGTAACTAGGTAATTGAACATTTTAGGCAAAACTTTCTAACTTGGGCTTTGGGTTTTGGAAATATCATTTTTACTTCCGGGACTCATCCTAACCCTCCAGGATACAAAATGACCATTTTGCTCCTGTGCAAATCTAGTGCCATAAACCTCTCAAAACCAACTAAACCTTTAATAACTTGCTTAATCTTGCTAATTCACTTCTAATTAAGGTATTTAAGTCAGAAATTTATGAACTTACATTGATTACCGAGCATTCAACTAGTAGGGCTATAACAACTATTGTTGTTGTTGTTGTTGTTGTTGTTGTTGTTTATAATAAATAGATATCAAATACAACATGCGAGCTATTATAATCAATGACAGAAATAAGAATAGTTACGATGAAATATTATAATAAAAAATTGTGCAAAGCATAGAAAAATGAAACTAATAAGAAATATATCTAAATTGAAAAAAAAGTAAAATCATTATTGGTATACTATTTATTTTGAACAAGATAATTAGTATTATAGCTATTTGAGTAAAAAAATAACCTAATATCACAATTGTATGTTCCTTTTTATTAAATTATAATTTGCAGTATCATTTTTTATTAAATTATAATTTGCAGTATCATTCTATTTAATATATGTACATATTATGTTAAAACTAGTAATTGCACACATACATTGCATGTGAATTAAAATATGAATGACAATAGAGTGAAAGATGCAACACCAAGCTCTAGCCTTTTGGATTGATTTGCTATCGTGGCGTTTACAAAAAGGGTGGCTTTTGATTTCTCTCACTTTCCATCTGTTGTCAAGTCCCAAGCTTTTGGTTCCAGAAATCGAATTTTTTGTTAGCTTTGGTGCACCACAAGAGGCCCTTCCTAAGAAAAATTGTGGAAGAAAAAGCCCAGCTCATTGAGTTTGACGTGATCGATTATTGCACGCCATGTGTTTGACAATATACTTCACCAAAAAATTGCTACCTTCTCTTTTAGTTGATTGGGTTGTTTGGGGCATTGACTACGATGAAGCATCACTCCACTGTGATTTATATGTCTTAAATAAATGGAACATGTTAGGATTTTTAATATGGCCTTTACTTTCTTAGTATTTTGCTCAATTTCTTTTGTTATTTTCGTTGCCTGGATTTCGCTTACTGTATATTTAGGATTCTCTAATATATGGGCTTTGTCTTGAATGAAAAACTATTGAATTGTCAAGGTTGCTTAACATGATCATTCGTTTGGGGTGTCAGCTTAGCTTGTTCGGCTATAACATTATTGTTAATGGTTTTTGCAAAGCAAGGGACAATGGTAGAGCTTTTAAGGTTTTAAGGAAGATGGAAGAGAGAACCCTCATTCCTACTGTGGTGACATAAAACATTATTTTCTGTAGTCTTTGTAGAGACAAGCTCATGACTTATATAGTGGTTGCATATTCCTAACTTTATTTGTATACACGTCTCACATGATTTGTATAAATCTCTTCATTTTTTTATACACCTGGTCTATACAAATCTACCATCAATTTGTACATATATTTGAATTGCGCACAAAACATATTTTTGTGTGTACACATCTATTTCTTGGATTAATTGAATTTTAGAATATATATAAGTCTCATGGTTTGGACATATGTCTTACATGATTGATCACTATCTTTTACCTTAATTTGCACAATGAGTTGATACATATCTTTTATTTAATTTGTACATATCACTATCATTTACTACTAATCAAAATTTTTTATTCTAATTTTTTAGCAAAACCTAAGTTTTTATTTCAATTTACAAAAAATAAAAATATATTGATAATTTGTATGAAAATATAAATAATACTTTCAAATACATATAATTTTATTTACACATAAGATAAAGTATATGTACAAGTTATGAAATAATATGCATAAAAAAATATTTTAAAAGTTTGAAGTCATACATACAATTGAATATATTAACAATATTTTTTAGTATTTCATCTATACATCCCAAGATTTTTACATCCCTCATTGTGTTTTCTTTTATGGTATGTCTCACCTTCTTTGTATGTTTGATTATTACATATATATCATCTGATTTTTGTGTGTGTGTGTGTGTGTGTGTGGATTGGCCCAAGTACAACCAAGATTGGGTGAATTGGTTGCTTTAAAATAACTTTGGCGAAAATAAATTTTATAACCAAATTCACTCAATCAAAGATCAAGAATAAACCAAACAAATATGAGGAAAATAGAAAGGAAAATATAAAGAGAGACAAGGAAATGAGATTTATAGAGGTTCAACTTCATCAACTGAAGTCTACATCCTCTTCTCAAACTTACCTACTTGAGAGTTCATCCACTATCTCTTGATCAAGATTACAATAATATTTTCTTCGAGGTTCACACCCAACAAAACTCTAATTTTCTCCAAGAATAACTAGAAACCAATCTCTAGTTTTCTTCAAAACTCACTAGAAACCACTCCACACCTAAGAGATTATAAGACTTGAAGTATTTACAAAACTACAAGCTTACACAATAATACTCTTGCTTGATATACAAATGAAAGTGCAAGAACATTAATGATTTTCTCAAGATAAGTTCTTTCTTTTGGATTTGATGATGAATTCTCACTTCTAATGGCCAAGAGTTACTTCCAAGATGTTTCTCCATGCAGTTATACTCCTTTGGGGGTCAAAAAGACATTAAAGAACCATTGGATAAAAAAGTCTCTAAGAAAGCAGGTGACCATTGTTGTTAAATTTGACAAAAAAATTACCTTTGTTGCCCAGTTTCACCCAGATGAAAAAATTTCACTTAGTTGAAATGTTGATCTTGTATCATCACCCAAGATTCAAACTCTAATGGCTAGAATGCTCATTAATGACATGTCAACACATGGGCCACGTGGCTGGCTGAGCTGACATGATTTTAAAAAGAATTTTCAATATTTTTTCAACCAGGAATTCATGTGCAAGTCTAGATAAAACTTTCACCGGGTTGAAAAAATTCACCCAAGTGTTCTTCTGTTTTAAAACCAAGAACAACTCGGATTAAAAAAACTGCTTTAGTTTCAATAGATTAAAAGTTTTTACCCTATTGAAATGACACCTCCTGATTTTTTAACCTTCAAACTTCTAAATTTCAACATTGATTTCTTCCATTAGATTTCTTCTTTTTCAAGCAACACTTGGAATACTCCAAACATCTTGAGAAGTACTTCAAACAACTTGAGAAGCACTTCAAACAACTTGAGAAACAATGAACATCCCCTAAAAAACATGTAAATTTGTTTAATTACCTTGCACACTAAAATAAACACATTAGTCATTCATAAATGTTTTGTTTTCATCAAAATTCTAAGTTAATTGACTGAAACAAATCCAACAATCTTCCCCTTTTGATTATGACAAAACAACATTTCAAAAATCATATATAACATTAAAAAAAAATTAAGCATAAACATTGGTTCTCTCTCTTTCACAAAATATTCTTTAATTTCATCTCTCCCCATTTTTTTTCATAATAAAAAAGGCATATGGATAATCAAAATGAACCATGAAAAATTATTTAGAGTGATCACCATAATGTGCAACAAGCTCCCTCTTAATCAAGACATATAAAGTACTTTTACAAGAAAACATAATCCTCTTTAGTCCAAGCATAAAAAAAAATTCTCCCCTTTTCTAAATTAAAAAAGTAAGCAAGTATGAACTAATGGGCTAGCAACACAATATTTTTCATATAAATTCATATCATCAAAATATTGGAACAAATTTACAATAGCCATAGAAACATTAAGCACTTAAAATATTTTTCACAAAAAATGAATAACTCATATATACTTATCAAGCAACATATCATTACCAAATAGCTCACTGCATCAATAATCACCATTAATCGATGAACTCAACAATGTTACCAAAATTGAGCTTTAAACCTCAATTATTTGTCATTGTACTCCAAATCCCCAATTTCTTTGTGCTTAGAGGTTCATATAAAGGCTTCCAAATTTTTTCTCCATGCTCTAGCATCCTACAATAAATCTCAAATTTTAATCATTAGTACCCAAATCTCTTTGGGTCCATAGCTCCAACAATTTTGGTTCATTTAGGAACCCACACTAATTTGTATCCAAATTTTTTTTTCTTCTTTTGAATATGCATTTATATGAATAATGTCCTTTTTTACCACAAGCATAGCATGTTACAAAAGAACTAGATAAGGATGTAGATGCATCTAAAAATCTATTCCCAAATTTTCTTTCCTTCATAAAGAGATTAAACCCAATTCCCGTTTTGTCATAGACTCCCTTTTGAGCACCAAGTAATAAATCAAAATTTCCTTTACCTTTGACAAATCTAGATAAAGATCGACTAACACTACAGAAGGGAAGCGATAAAGCAACTAAAACTAGCGATTGAATTATAGTTGTTAGTTAGTTCAATTGCTAGCTTGTGAGCCATGAAAATTATTGCGACTGACTAACGACTGAAATATTCAGTTGCTAGTCAGTTGCACATTTTATAATATTTTTGAAAATCAATCACTATTCAATCACTAGTTTACTTTAGTCTCTAAATCAAATTAAAACCTTCAACTTTGGCCTCTCATTCCCTATTTTTTCATTTTTCTTTCTTTGTTTCTCTCATTGTTGTCCTTCTTCCTTATCTATTTCTCTTATTGTTTTGATCAACCTCCGAGCGCCATCACTGTGTTCCGTTTGCACCTCCAAGAGTCACCACTACCCTTGCTGCCCAAGCACTACTGCCTGATTGTCTCAAAAGTGCCGCCGTCGAAAGAATCAAACGTCGTAGAGAGAATCAAAGCTATGGTTGATCTTAATATGGTCAATGAAGTAGTTATTCAATGAGATCGTAATTCCATTTTAGTTGTTGATACCATGGGTGAAGTCAAAAATTCAGAGGATAAAGATGCTAGAGATGTTTTGGTTGTAATAATATATTTATACTTATATATATACTTAAACTATACATAATGTTATATAAAATATATCATTAATTCAAAAATCAAAACTTAAAATTGAAATTAGTCTAATAATTAATGACTGAAATGATATGCTTAGTGACTAAATTTAAAAATGACTAGCGACTGAATTTAAAAATGTATTAGCTATTGAACTTTCAGTTACTATTTTAATAAAATTCAAAATTTTAGCGACTGACAACGACTGTTTCTTCAGTCGCTAACCTAATTTCTCTTGTAGTGTAAGATCAAATTTATCTTTTTTCAATTCTTCTATTTCTTGTCTTAAGGAAAAACTAATATCTAAATTCTCCTGCTTCAAGTCATCTATTTCTTTTGTTAGAGAGATATTTAAAACTTTTAATTCATCAACCTTTTTTGTAAGTCTTTTTGAAAATTTGAAAAGCTCATGAAAAGCATTTAATAATTTTTCATATAAGCAATTAGATGAACAAGATGAGGATGATGATGTGTTATTAGAATAAGTACTTGTTATCTCATTTTCTTTCTTTGCCATGAAACACAAGTTGGCTCAATTACTTGATGTTTAAGTACTTTCACTTTGACTTGAAGATAAATCACTAGCACTTCATATCACCACATGGGTCTTCTATTCTTCTTATTGCATCTCATTTTATTATTTTACTTTCTTTTCCTATCACCAATGTAATTTTGATTGTTCTTTTCTTTTCCATGGTTTTCCTTCTCTTTTCCATCCAACAAACCAAGTTTTTCCCAAATTTCATTAGCGGAGTTACAATCTAAAAAACCTTCAAGTGTTTCATTGCTCATAGAGGAATAAAGAATATGCATTGCCCTAACATTTAGAGTACATGATCTTATATCAAAACTTCTTAACCTCTCTTCAACTATTTTCCAAAGCTCAAAATCATTTTCTTAAATAAAAATTTTCATTCATTCTTTTCACAAGTTCAAATTTTCAAAACTCAAAGGTGATGAAAAGATAGAACTCATGTTATCACATAACGTTGCCATAAATCTTTAGATTTTAAAACCACAAAGTTTTCAAAACAAAAATCACTAAGCTCTGATATCAATTATTGGCTCAAGTGCAACCAAGAAGGGGGTAAATTAGTTGCTTTAAAAAAAATTAGCAAAAATAAATTTTACAACCAAATTCACTCAATCAAAGATTAAGAATAAACCAAGTAAGTATGAGGAAAATATAAAGCAAGATATAAAGAAAGACAAAGAAAGACAAAGAAAGAGTACACTAGGATTTATAAAGGTTCAATTCCATCAACTGGAGTCCACATCCTCTCCCCAAGCTTGCCCACTTTAGAGTTCCTCCACTATCGCTTGATCAAGATTATAATGGTGTTTTCTTTAAGGTTTATACCTAACCAAAACTCTAGTTCTCTCTAAGGCTAACTAAAAACTACTCTCTAGTTTTCTTAAAGGCTCACTAGAAACTACTCCACACTCAAGAGATTTTAAGGCTTAAAGTGTTTACAAAATCATAATGTCACACAATAGTACTCTTGCTAGATATATAAGTGAAAGTATAAGAATACTAATGATTTTCTCAAGGTAAGCCTTTTCTCTTTGATTTAATGATGAATTCTTACTTTTAATGGCCAAGAGTTACTTTCAAGGTATTTTTCCATATATTTATACTCCTTTGGGGGCCAAAAAGATGTTAAAGAGCCATTGGAAATTATAGAAAAGTCTCCTAGAAAGCAGGTGACTATTGCTGTCAAATTTAACAGGAAAAATACCTCTGTCACCTAGTTTCACCTAGGGTGAAAAAATTTTACTAGGTTGAAATTTCGATCTTGTATCATCACCCAATGTTTGAACTCCAACGGCTAGAATGCTCATTAATGACATGTTAGCATATGGTCTATATGGTTGGTTGAGTTGATATGATTTTAAAAGGAATTTTCAAATGTTTTTTCAATCCGAGATTCACGCGCAAGTCTGGACTAAAGCTTTCATCTGGTTGAAAAAATTTCACTCGAGTATTTTTCTATTCTAGAACCAAGAACGACTCAAACTCGAAAAACTGTTCCAGTTTCAATAGGTTAAAAATTTTCACCTTGTTAAAACGACACCTCCGGGATTTTTTAACCTTTAAACTTCTAAATTTCAACGTTGATTTCTTCCATTAGATTTCTTCTTTTTCAAGCAACACTTGGAACACTTCAAATGACTTGAGAAGCACTTCAAACAATTTGAGAAACAATGAACATCATCTAAAAATATATAAATTTGTCTAATTACCTTGCATACTAAAATAAACACATTAGTCCTTCATAAATGTTTGGTTACCATCAAAATTCTAAGTTAATTAATTCAAACAAATCCTACAATATGCATAAGGGGTATAGTGCATATTAGACTTATCCATCAAATATGGGTGTCATCGTATAGTTGTTACTGAGTTAGACTAACAAGGGGAGTTTTTTAAGTGTGGTTTAATAATCATTGCTATTTTGATTAGAAAAAATTAATTTTTTTTTAAATATTAAGGTTTATGGCACAATTATATTTTTTAAATATTTTTTTATTCAAAAGACTTTAGTTAAATCTTACAATCCGATTCAATTTAACAATTTATAATCCATAAAAAGAGTAATCTTAGGTAAAATCCTGAATTTCATCACCTTGGTGGATATATATAGATTACACACGCAAATTAAAGAATTAGGAGATTGTTGCTCTGGGCCACAATGGATACACCTGACAAATCCACCCAAGGACCATCCCAGTTTCTGTCCCACATGTTTTCATAAAACAGACTCACTATAACTATGCTATCATCAACCTATTATCTACTAATTTAATATGGTGGCAATCTTTTCGTCTGAAAATGATTCGAACTTTTTGATATTTTGAACTCGAGAAGAGATCATCTCAAATTTTTGATATTGCCTGGATTTCGCTTACTATATATTTTGGGTTCCCTAATATATGGGCTTTGTCTTGAACAAAAAGCTATTTAAGTGGCGAGGTTGCTTAACAAGATGATTTGTTTGAGGTGTCAGCTTAGCTTGTTCGGCTATAACATTATTGTAGATGGTTTTGGCAAAGTAAGGGACGATGGTGGAGCTCTTAAGATTTTAAGGAAGATGGAAGAGAGAGTCTTCATTCCTACTGTGGTGATATACAACATTATTGTTCATAGTCTTTGTAGAGACAAGCTCATGACATATATAATTGTTGCATATTCCTAATTTTATTTGTATACACGTCTTACGTGATTTGTATAAATCTCATCATTTTTTTATACAACTGATCTATACAAATCTACCATCAGTTTATACATATATTTGATTTGTGCACAAAATATATTTTGGTGTATACACATCAATTTCTTGGATTAATTGAATTATATATATATATATATATATATATATATATATAAGTCTCTCATGATTTGGACATATGTCTTACATGATTGATCACTTTCTCTAACCTTAATTTGCACAATAAGTTGATACATTTCTTTTATCTAATTTGTACATATCACTATCATTTACTACTAATCAAATTTTTTTATTCTAATTTTTTAGAAAACCTAAGTTTTTATTTCAATTTACAAAAAATATTAATATATTGATAATTTGTATGAAAATATAAATAATACTTTCAAATACATATAATTTTATTTACACATAAGATAAATTATATTCACAAGTTATGAAATAATATGCATAAAAATATTTTAAAAGTTTGAAGTCATACATACAGTTAAATATATCAACAACAGTTTTTAGTATTTCATCCAAGGGCGTATCTATGAAGGGACAGGGGGTGGCAGCCGCCCCCTTAGAATTTTAAAAAATTTTGTGGGGTAGGTAGTATGTGTGATATAATTGTAGGAAAATTAAAGTTAGGTACCTATATGTAAGTTTTAAAATTAATGGAGGACTTTTAAATGGTTTAACCTTTTTTTAAATGATTTTAACGATTCGGTGCATTTCTTTTGTTTCCCTTTTAGTTTCAGTCCAGAGCTCTCCTGTTGTTGCGAATTGCGAATATCACTTGTGATTTGTGAGGCAGTCAGGTAGAAGACTCCGCCGTGCGACGAGCACGGGATTCACTCGACAACCGCCAAAGCCGGCCAGCCCCCTCGCCCCCCAGTGTCTTTGCTCTTTGCCACTGAAGCTGATCTGATTTTCCATTCTGATCCCAGTAAGCGAAGAAAGGCTTCGACATGCGACGCGAAGTTGCAAACGCGATCAGCAACCGCCAGCGGTGGGCCACTAGGCCAGCCCCCCTTACTCTATAATCCTGGCTATACCCCTGATTTCATCTATACATCCCAAGATTTGTACATTCCTCATTGTATTTTCTTTTATGGTATGTCTCACATTCTTTGTATATTTGATTATTACATATATATCATCTAATTTTTGTGTATGTGTGTGTGCACGCGCATAAAGGATATGGTGCATATTAGACTTATCCATTAATATGGGTGTCAGCGTATCGTTGTTAGTAAGTTAGACTAACAAGAGGAGTTTTTTATGTGTGGTTTAATAACCATTTTGATTAGAAAAACTTAATTTTTTCTAAATATTAAGGTTTATGGCACAATTAAATTTATATATATATTTTTTTTCAAAAGACTTTAGTTAAATCTTACAATCCAATTCAATTTAACAATTTATAATCCATAAAAAGAATAATCCTAGGTAAAATCCTGAATTTCATCACCCTGGTGGATATATATTTAAAGAATTAGGAGATTGTTGCCCTCGGCCACAATGGATACACCCGACAAATCCACCCAAGGACCATCCCAATTTCGGTCCTACATGTTTTCATAAAACAGACTCACTATGCTATCATCAACCTATTATCTACCAATTTAATATGGTGGCAATCTTTTCGTCTGAAAATGATTGGAACTTTTTGATATTTTGAACTCGAGATCATCTCAAATTTTTTCACACTGAATTGTTGATAAAAATTACTGAAAAAATAATATTTACAAAACATGGGATTTATCTCGCATTTGCATATGAATTTACATATTTACATGTTACCTATAAATTGAGTTCTATTAAACTCTAAATCTTTAAAAAAAGAATTATTTTGAATAAGCGAAAACTCAGGGTTTTTTTTTGTAAGCAAGCGGGTCGAGTCATTTGACGGAAAAACCAAGGGCTTTTTTAGTAAGCAAGCAAGTCGGTTCACTCATGACCTGTGAGATGATTTGACCCACTCATTAATCACATCACTGAAACTGCATTAACAACATTTGTTTTAAATTGAATGTTTTAATATGTGATCACTTTTATCTAAAATTACACACACTAAAAACTTGGGACAAATATAATGACCCTAAGGTAATATACTTAATCAAAAGTTGACTCTATTGGACTTGACTAATCCTAAAGTATCATAATCAATAATTAAATGACTAAAAAGCCCTAAGAAACCTAAGTTTACCTAGTTTCTCCCTAATTAACCTACGAAATACAAATGTACCTAAAATATTTGTTTCTAACATATCTAGAAAATTAAACTTATAGCCCCCACAAAATTTAGTGAACAATCTTACCAAATGTACTACTTTATATCACTCTTTTCTAGAAGTTATGGGAGGATGAAATATGACAAATTTTGTTAGTCACTTAGGTAAGTTTAATTGATATTGTTTTAAAGTTGATGCCATATGGGCCTGAAGCCTAATATCAAGGTTTAGACCGCCTAGTTGGTCCATAAGAGCCTAGTTCGTCTCTTGTACAACCCAGCATGCCAACATCTACATTGAAAAGAATAAAACTCCTACATGAAAAAGAAATCTCACATTAATTCACCTTTTTAACAGCAACATGTCCCTTCCAACTCCATTAAGAGGACTCCACGACACTACAAGACATGTATCAAAACTCTATTCTCCATAGCTTTCTTATTTTTATAATAGGCTAATTTGACAGTCGGATGGTATTCGAATAACACATAATCTGTGGCCTTAACAGTATCCCTAAGAGCAGATTCCTAGGTTAACATTGTAACAGTAACAGCTTAAGGACCGGTCCACTTGGTTTGGTTGGTAACACTTTTGTTTTGTTGTTAAAAGTGATTTGAAATATTTACTTTGGTATGTATTTTTATTTTTCTAAATTTATCCTGGAGTTTTTGTGGTTGTTATTGTTGTTGTCATCATCATCATCATTATTTTACAAAGGCTAGAAAATTTATAAGAAAGCATGAAACTAGAAATAAATTTATGCTTTTTTTTTTTTTTTAATTTTAGAAAGCATGAAAATCTATCAGAAATAAAAACTATTACTAAAAGAATATTTTGTCAACCAATAAATTTACACAAAAATTCGAAAAAGTATGATTAGCCGGTAGCTAGTTAAATTGTTAATTACCCTTTTCAAAAGGTCGTAACTTTTTGGTTAGCAAAATTTTGACCCATTGAAGTGGGAAAATTTTATCTTTTTATTTTTTTTTTCTCG
Source organism: Aquilaria agallochum (assembly GCA_000696445.1). Lineage (NCBI taxonomy): Eukaryota > Viridiplantae > Streptophyta > Magnoliopsida > Malvales > Thymelaeaceae > Aquilaria > Aquilaria agallochum. The sequence continues at coordinate 22,192 of KK902247.1, read as the reverse complement.
TGTAGGAAATAAAGGTCGGATATGGTCTTTACGTTTTCTACGATCATTCGTGGCTCATTAAAGTTTAAAACAGATTAAGTTAAGATCATAATATATAAGTGCATAACAAATGACTCAACTAATCCGTCGAATAATTTGTGGAACGAAGGTCAAATTTTTTCGAAAAGAGCTATTAGTTTGATTGGTTAGTGGTTTTTCAAGAACAAAGCAGGTAAAATATTGAATTTTCTTAGATGGACTAAAAAGTCAGGTCAATTTATTTTAATTTAATTTAACTTAATTTATATTGACTTATTTTAACATTTACATCTTCTTTGTATAAAATTAATTTCATTTATTTTTAAATAAAATTTTGGGTGAAAAATTAAAAATAAAAATAATTTTTTTTAGATAAAGTTAACTTAAATTAAAATGAATTGACTATTAATAGTAGAACGTATATGACATTGTGCGACAGGTATTAATTGAACACAAAAAGTTAACTGGTATTATTCATTTTTCAAACTATCAGTTAAATTATATTATATGAAATTTTATAAATTTTATAGTACAAACTTGTCTGTAAATCCAACTCATACTAGATTTAGACTTCCTTCATCCAACTAGCTCCTCAATTTTATCAAAATAAAATTATATTTCAAAGGCCCTAAATATTTTCAAGTCTACTTACATTTTGCTAAAATAAAATTTGCATCTCCTACCATGGTGCTATTAGTCGCATTCAAGTAGAACAAATCCCATCCCACGGCTGAAAACGATTGTTGTGGCTGGGGTGAGAATGGGATATGTGACAACTCAAGAGGCTAGGGTTCTGGGTGAAGAAATTCAGGACTAAAACTGAAAAATTCTCTTTTTTATGTCAGAGCACTTCACCATTTTTAACAATTCTTTTTGGACCCAGATAGGAAAGAAAACATTGAACGTTAGGAGTAAGATGTAAACAGATAGTAGCCAATCTTGTGTGCCTCCATGATGGTCCTGTGGTGGACCTTCAAAATGCACAGTTGCTGGAACGTTTGTACCAGGTCGGGAATAACTCATATCTCTTCTCTCACATCAAGGTAGACTGACATGTAGTCTGTAATATAAAGAAACCCGTAGATGTAGTTAGTGAAAATCTGTAACAATTGGTAGCATATTTGTGCTCAACTAACTACTTAGTATAGTTTTAGTTGTAAATTACAACGAAAGAAAAATATCAATGATAGATTTGCTCTTCAACCCCAAACATAAGCCTTAAATTTGGTTTCTTCTCCTTTTCTTTTCTTAGAACTCTCTGCATAGGGATGTAGCAAGGATACAAGCATAGGGGGGGATTGTTAACATGTTCAAAGTTACAATCAATAATAAAAAAACATCAAATAATGTTGCATATAAATGCCTAAAACTAAAAAATCTACAATAAGTAAGTTTAATTCAAAATTTTATAATTAAAATTTAATACGACACATTTTAAAGTCTCTGAAATCAACAAATTTTGCATCTATATTGAAAGTTTTTGCAAGATATTTTTCAATATGTAAAAGCAGACAAGCAGCAAGAAAGTCATTATCCATCTTATTTCTTAATATGATATTCACAATTTTCATAGCTAAAAAAACACATTTTAAAGTGATAATTGGCACAAATAGAGTCAATATCAAATAGATTAATTAGGTTTTCCCTAGGTTTATATTTATTTGTAGTTTTGGCAAACTAAGCTGACCACTATAGTGGATCAGGTTAAAATTGGAAAGAAAGAACCATATCATGACACCTAGAGAAGGATACAAAAGAAAAGAAGAAAAGACTAGGAGGATTCATCCCTTCAGCAAACAATGTAGCGTAGCACACATAACCTAATGCGGGTGCAACTGTCTCAAACTTTCACTCTCCTAGTTATTATGCAAAACCGAACAAGAGCACTAGAAGAGTGCAAGCAAGAAATTTAAAACCAAAAAACAAAAATTGATAATTTCGAATAGGGAAAGTAAATGCAAAGAATAGAAATATTTATCAAAATCTTTCACACAATATACTTTTTGGGCGGAGCAAGCACACCTTTATAATCAATTGGAATAAAAAAAACTTAACATTGCAAATTTATTGCACAAAATAATGGGAATAGAAACCATTAGCTTAGTATTAGGTTTTTCAAAAGTAATTGTTGGTGTTGTGATGCTGCTAGGGGTGAAAGAATTGTGTTTTGGGTCAAGTTCAAGACCAAATTTGATTTTTTGGTCCCATAAATAGCTTGCATTTTTCTGGCATAAACCTGAATCGAATTAGGCACCTAACTCGAAAATATTGGGTATAGGTCGGGTTGAGTCGGTTCAACATGACATCCACAGCCACTCCTCCGCCATGTTGCCTGCTATGGTCACCTCCTATAGCAAGACAAGCGAAAGCAGTGCGAGGGGGCGCAAGGCAGCACTACTTGCTTAGCTAGGGAAGGACGGCACACATGCAAAAGGCTAAGGTAGCAGCAAAGGTGAGGTGAGAGTGAGAGTTGAGAATGACAATTGGCTAGGGCTAGGAAGGTTAGAAATAGTTAATTATAAGGGTGGGCTTGGCTAGGAATTGGCTAGAAATAGGAGAATTGGGTTATTTTGGGTTGATTTGGGTTTGATCCAAACTAACTAGATTTTCACTTTTTTAAAACGGGTTGGGTTCAGGTCAACTCGTTTCAACTTATTTTATTTACTAACCTGACCTTAACATGATATATAGGGTCAAATTTCAGGGTTAGGGTTAAACTCTTTCACCTATAAGTGCTGCTTTCTTGGCATTGTTAGTAGTGCACGCTTGTGTTTCAGTTTTTAGAGTTCTCACAAATTTGTGATTAAAACCCCCAACAAGTAAAAGGCTGGTGCTTGGTTCTTTGATTTTGTTTTCGAAGTTCGCATACCTTCGTGTTATTGTAAGTTAAAACATTTAAGAAGGATAAAATACATCAAAGTTCATTATTAATCATACAATTTACAAACAAGGACCTAATGTTAATATTTTCATAATTTTTATATTTAACTACTTCTAATAAAAAATTTTAAAAGTTCTGGGCCCCGTCCTTCACTATGTACGTTCCTGTCAACTGGAGAAAGTTGATGCCAACTGGTTAGAGCGAAAACGATGGTGTAAAAATTCGCAAACTATATAAGTTGCAGATTCACAAAGGTTTCGGATTTACAACGGCAATATTAACTTCTGAAAATAAGCCAATTTATTTTAAATTAAGTTAACTAAATTTAAAATTATTTTTTTTATTTTTATTTAGCAGTTAATTTTATTTAAGTGTAATAATTCATTGAAAAATATAAATTTTATTAACTTATTAATTTTTATGAAATTTTCTTCTTTAATGCCTAAAAATAGAAAATTCATAAAAATTTAATAAGAACATAAAATTTTACTTTCAAATTGATTATTACATTTACATAATATTAGTTTTTAAATGAAATTAATATTGAAAAAAATGTGAAAATAAAAATAAGTCATTTTAAATTAAATTGGATTAAGTTAAAAAAAATTTTCTAGACAAATCTAATTTGTCCTCTCTATTTTCTAATCAATTATAATTAAGTATCTCAATTACGCTTGGTCATCTAAGCGGCAAGAAAACGCATTAAAACTACTTCGCCAAATGAAGATCTGAATTCTGATGGTCAGTCACACTAGGGAAAACTTGTTTTATTCAAGAATGAATTCTTATATAGCTGAAATGGAAGTATATTTTTTAGTAATTTTTTTCTTTTTTTTTTTGGCATCTTATGTAACCGGAAAAGACTAATTTCTTAACAATGTAGATGGAAGTGAAGACTTTTCCCAAATGAATTTTTAATGTGTACATAGTGGTGAAATCACATCCTTGATGTCATATTTAAGGTGTTGAAGACATTTCCACTAAGACCAACTCACATTAGTATTGGAGCATTTATTCTTTTTTTAATTTAAATAAGGGTAATAAGATAAATTACATATAAAAAAAATTAAAAAGAAACGCTTCATACTTTTTGGAACGGCAAAAAAAAAAACATTTTATTATACAAGCAATTTATCCCACATAATAGGTGAATCTCAAATCATATATTTGTACTTGTCCAATCTCATCCTTTTTTCCGCTTGGTTGATAAGTAATTTTTGTTGTACTATTTTTCTTGTTGAAAATGAAACCCCTTTGGATAATTTGAAGGACGGCCCATATATCATTTTCCTATGTTAACCGATTAAGATGGGTTATTGAATTGGTGAACGTATCCAGAACCTTTTGTTTTGTTTCTCAAGCGTTTATGGTATCTTAATAATGTTCCAAGCCGACCTGCCATGTCCAACTTTCTTGCACATATGCTGGTCGATACTGCTTAAAGCTTCAAAATGATTGTGCTGTGGGTGCTCATGGTCTTACGGGTAGCAAATCCTGCTACAATCAGCGACTCCATTGCAGTAGACCAATCTCTGAGAGATGGAGACACCCTTGTTTCATCCGATGAAGGCTTCGAGTTCGGATTCTTCAGTTTAGGTAACTCATCCAATCGTTATGTAGGAGTATGGTACCGAAATGTGCTTCAGTTCACCGCAGCCTGGGTGGCCAACAGAGAAGCTCCACTGTCCAACCGTCTTGGAGTTCTGAACTTCACACATCAAGGGTCTCTTGTCCTCTTTGATAACCAAGGCCGGGCCGTTTGGTCCTCCAACAACTCGAAACCCGTCCAAAGTGCTCCAGTTTTGCAGCTCCTGGAGACAGGAAACGTTGTTGTTAGAGCGAGGGCGGACAACAATTCGGAGTATTTTTCATGGCAGAGCTTTCAGTACCCTACTGATACTTTACTATCCAACATGAAGATTGGGAAAAGTTTTGTTACTGGCCAGGATTGGCATATGTCATCTTGGAAGAGCGCAGATGATCCGGCTCCAGGGGACTTTTCGGCTTGGATTGATCCTAGCGGGTTCCCGCAACTGGTTATTAGGAAAGGGAATGGGACATATTATGGAGAAGGGCCATGGACTGGACTTTACTTCACTGGACATATTCTAGAGGTGGCCACTAGTTTGTTCGACTACCAATTTTTATTCAACAAAAGCACTGAGGTGTATTACAAATGCGTGCCAAGAACTGCGCTGATCTCCCGGTTGGTGCTAATGGAGACAGGATACCTGGAGAGGTTTGGAAAACTTCAGCAGTCCACAAGTTGGACAGTTATCCATAGCTTTCCTATTGATCAGTGTGACTTTTATGCAGTATGCGGTGTGTTTGGCAGCTGCAGTAGCTTTAACAATACTGTGATATGTGGTTGCTTGGAAGGTTTCGAACCAAAGAACCCGAAAGATTGGAAAGCCTCGAAATGGTCAGCCGGTTGCTTGAGGAAGATTGAGTTGAACTGCAGTGATGCTGCGTTTAGGCAGTTCATGGGGTTGAAGTTACCTGATACTTCAAGTTCTTGGTTTAACACGAGCATGAGCCTTGCTGAATGTAAACAAATTTGCGCCAGGAACTGCTCATGCACAGCCTATGCAAATTCGGATATCAGGAATGGAGGGAGTGGATGCTTGCTTTGGTTTGGTGATCTAATTGACATCAGGACATTCACACAAGGGGGCCAGGACCTCTATGTACGAATAGCGAATTCGACAGGTATCATTCTTAGGTCTCATTGCAATGTTATCTATCAAAAGATGGTACATATGTTCCTAGGTGAAGCTGATTAAAACCAAACTTTGTTATCTCAGGTCCCAGTTCCCGTTCTGCTTTCGGCAAGAAGAAGGAAATTCCAACTATTATTGGTTCTGCAATTGCGCTTATCATTTTGGTGGTGTTGATTTTCTATTCCACGAGGAAACTTTCAAAACAAGGTAATCATTTCACTTACGTCTGTAAAATATGGATCATATTGGAGTTGGGAGATTCTGCAACATGACCTTTTCTTCTAATATGATTTGTTCTTTATTTTCCCTCACAAAAATTACTACAATAGAAGAAGATGATGAGTTCGAGTTGCCAATATTCGATTTTAGCACGATATCAAAAGCAACAGATAACTTCTCTGATTCAAACATGCTAGGAAAAGGTGGTTTTGGACCTGTGTACAAGGTATGTAGCGATATATGCTAACTCAGAACTGAACAAGTAACCCAATAGAAAGAAACTAATGTCTACTGATGATGATCTGTTAGGGTACCTTACCGGACAAGCAAGAAATAGCAGTGAAGAGGCTTTCAAAAACGTCAGGTCAAGGACTGGAGGAGCTGAAAAATGAGGTCAAGCTGATTGCAAAACTTCAACACCGTAATCTTGTCAAGCTTATCGGTTGCTGCATTCAAGGAGAAGAAAAGCTTTTGGTCTATGAGTATTTGCCGAACAGAAGTTTGGATAATTTTATTTTTGGTTTGGCCCTCTAACCTCTTGCAAAATGAAGTTTCATAACTTTCTTTGAAGTTGTCTTGTGACGCAATGTTTCTCAATTGGTCAGATGAAAAGAGGAGCAGCCTGCTAGACTGGCCTAGGCGGATGCACATCATCGATGGAATTGCGCGAGGACTTCTTTATCTTCATCAAGACTCTAGGCTTAGGATCATTCACAGAGACCTAAAAGCCAGCAATGTGTTGCTTGACAATGATATGAACCCGAAAATCTCGGATTTTGGCATGGCTAGAATATTTTGGGGTGACCAAATTGAGGCAAACACAAACAAAGTTGTAGGAACCTTGTAAGTAGCCTAAACCTTATGCTCTTATGCCAACTTCTTTGATAAATTAGTCTCCCATTTGATTCATATTCACACACAATGCAGCGGCTATATGCCACCTGAGTATGCAGTGCATGGACACTTCTCACTGAAATCGGATGTGTTCGGGTTCGGTGTCATGGTGCTAGAGCTTATAAGTGGGAGAAAGAACAGAGGATTCCAACATCCTGATCATGGCCATAACCTTCTTGGACATGTAAGTTGAATTGAAAGACACACGAATTCAGACAAAATTTGACCAAATAACCACTAGTCCACCTTTTCTTAAGAACATAACAAGACTAAAGTAGTGCATGTGCCCTTTTGTCCTAGGCTTGGAATCTATGGATGGAAGAGAGGCCAATGGAGATGGTCGAAACTCTGCTAAGGGATCCTTCGTTTGAGCAAGAGATTCGAAGATGCATTCATGTGGGATTGTTATGTGTTCAACAACAAGCAGAGGACAGGCCGAATATGTCAGCTGTGGTGCTGATGTTGGGCAGTGACTCCCCACTACCTGAGCCAAGGAACCCTGGTTTCTACTTCACAGCAAAGCAAGTGCCTGAACCATTAGAGTTCAGTTCAAGCAAGCATGAGTCCGTCTCAGAAAATAAAATGACCATATCAATTTTTGAGGCAAGATAAGGGAATGGATCAAAGAATCAGCACCAAGGTCTTATGATCCAACTCTGACTTCACCAACTAGACCTTTTTTTTTTTTTAATTTCAGTTGGCAAACAATAACTAATCAGAAACTTTGTACTATTTTTGCCTGCTTTGGACATGTAATATACCTAGGATAGGTACATATGTTATAATAGAGCTTCTGGCTAGATGAAGAAAAGTCTTCATTTGAAAGCTTCATGTTCCCATCCACCGCATCAAAGAAGAAGAAGAGGAAGAAGAAGCTAGGGTCGCTGGGTCTTCTATGGAAAACACATAAATCATGTCTGTTTTTTTCAATTGGATTGAATCTTGAATTGCTTGATTGGTTTGGTTAGATGGGGCAAGCAAAAGTTAAAGAAAACATTGTGCTAATTTTGCTTGCTTGAGGGGTGTAGGAAGAAAAACTTGTTCATTTTCATCTTCAAATATTTTTTAATACTGGTCATTGACAGTGTATGTAATTAGTTTAAATTTATGTAACGTTTTAAATGTTAAAATTATATTAAAAATTTTCATTAATTAAATAAATAGTATTTAATAATATATTTCAAAATTAATTTTTTTAATAAATTTATCAAAAAAACACAATAGGCAAAAACACAAAGAAAAGAAAAGAAAACAAACACTATAGATATAAAAAAACACAATTTAATGTTAAATATACAATTGCTTTTTATTTGAAATAAAATATATTGTACTCTAGTTTTTCCAAGTTAGAAAAATTGCAAACATAAAGAATATGATAAATTTTTTAAATAGTCCATAACCTTTAATTATGCTTTCTTTTCATACTTAACCTATTGATATTCTTTTTCAGTTAAAAACTCTTTAAAATATTCTATATTAGTCTAGATTGGATGAAATCTATAAATTCAGAGGAATTGTGCTTATGTAATGTCATTTTTTTAAAATTATGTTAAACTGTGTGATAATTTATTTATTAGAAATTTTAACTAAGAAATATTTTTTATATTAAATAAACTCTTGCATTATCAATTTTTCCATATATGAAATAGTTATTGCGCAATAATGTATGCACTTATTATGTAACAACTTTTGGTTGCATTAACAAATTGAACCATTGGGACAAATTAAAATGTTTTTAATTATTTTAGAATGAAAAGATAATAGGCAAAAGTTTAGGATGAACATTTAGCTCAAATAAATTATAGATATTGAAGGAGATTAATTTTTCCAGTAATTTGATTATATATTTTAATACTATATTTTATCTAAGATAAAAAGCAAACAAATTAAAGATTATATTTGGGGTAATTTTCATGAGGCACCTTATATCTAATTTTAATTTTGGTTTCATCTTGAATGTATGCATCAATTAAATAGACAAATAAAAGATTTATCCAGGAATGTACTTTTAAGTGTTAATAAACATATTTCATAGAAGTTAAAAGGTAATAAAATTGATAAAATCTTGTGCTTAATTAAGGTCTTGTTTAATAATAATACGAAATGAAGGAGAAGTTTGTCACAAATTTAAACTTTTAACAGTTCAATGATGGATAAAAATGTAATTTGATTGTTTAATAAAAAATTTTAAACCTCTAGTATCAAATATGTCAAAAAGATGATTTTCCAACAACCTAATAAGTTGGGCCGTTGGATAATGTGGGTGAACTTTTCCAACAGCCTCGTATTGGAAAGTATAATATATGAAAATATGGGGCCTCAAATGAGAAAGAATTGAAAGGTGGAGATGTTTTGAAAAATTTAACCAATATCCTGAACAATTAAATTGCAATAATAAGTTTATTTAAAATATTATATTATATTAAACTTTAAGGCCAAAAAGATCATTCAACATTTGTGCACCTTCATACATTTTATAAGATAAGATAAGATAAGATAATTAGAAAACAACAATGTAAATAAGTACTTTGGTTGTTTCAAACTAGAATTTTACTATATTTTGTTTTTCTTGAAGAACAAGCTCAAACTTATTAATTTAATAAGGATGCCTTTTAAAGAAATGGGAACTTTCCTTGTAGTAAAGAAATGGAATTCGGGTTACTTATAAATTACTATAATAATGCATCCTCATTTTCGAAACTGTGCTACTACTAAGTTTTGCTAATTTAATTCAAAACATCTCATGAAAGATTCTCTTTTTCTTTTTTTCTCCTCCAGAACTGAGATATTATATATAGATAATTAAACTCAAATAATTATCCTTATATCAATGAGTGACCAAAGTTCAATCATGATCTTAATTTAAATTTAGCGCTTGGGATGAAAGAAAGAATATTGCTGCAGAAACATAGGCTGCTCTTTGTGGATATTTATATGAGAGTTGTTGGTTTACAGTAGGATAAAAATGCAGGCAGAAATAGATGATAAGATAAGATAACTTCTATGATAAGGTAATTATTATCGCTAACACGCCCCTACAATCTCAACTGCCTTAGACCAATGTTGAGAGTGTCTCGAAAATGTTGATGAAGACATAGAGGCAATGGCTTAGTAAGGACATCCACAACTTGATCTTAAGTAGAAATAAACCGAACAACAAGATCCTTTCAAGTAACCTTCTATCGGAAAAAGTGAAAATCAACTTCAATATGTTTTGTACGAGTATGAAATATAGGATTTACAGTAAGGTAAGTAGCTCCTATATTATCACACCACAAGATGGGTGGTTATGAGAGATAAACACCAAGTTCAGGGAGTAAAGTTTGTATCTAGATGAGCTCTGTAGTGGCATTGGCTAGTGCTCAATATTCTGCTTCAGTGCTAGACCTTGAAACAATGTGCTATTTGCATGAACTCCAAGGCTTTGTTTGGATAATTTATTAAGGGAAGGGGAAAGGATAGTGAAGCGTAAAAAATAAAGATGTGCCCATCATCTACTCAATTTGAGAGAGTTAAAAAATTGTATGTGAGGGGGCATATAGAGGAATGAGAGTAGTTTTTCCTCCTAATTTCCTTCAATTTTTTATCTAACTAAACAAGGGAGGAAAAATAATCACCCATCCTCTTCCCACCATTTCCCTCAATCCAAACGAGGTAGAAGAGACAAGATTCTTAACTAGAAAGATAGCAAAGCCACTAGTTGAGCAACGGTCATCCGAGCACCTAACCCAGTCAGCATCTGAAAATGCACGAAGCACTTGTGAAGAAGACCGATGAATACTGAGCCAAAGGGGATCGTATGCTTTAAGCATCGAAGTATTCATTTGATAGTAGACCAATAAAGCATTGTAGGAGCTTGCATATCTTGACAAACTTTATTCATTGCAAAGGAAATAACAAGCCTGGTAAAAGTGACATACTGTAATGCTCAAACAGTGCTTGATACAACGTTGGATCGGGTATGGGATTGCCAGCTTCTTTAGACAACTTTTATGTTACAAACATTGGTGTAGTAACAGGTTTTGCAGTAGTCACGTTGGTTTGTTGTAAAACCTCCAAGATATATTTCTATTGAGATAGAAAAATGCCACGGAAAGAAGTCGCTGCTTCAATGCTAAAAAGAAATTAAGTAAGCCTAGGTCCTTATTTGGAAAATCATCTTGCAAAGCCTTAAAAAGCCTTTCAGTCTCATGTGAGGAAGAGCTTATGACTAAAATATCATTGACATAAATGAGTATATACAAAATTATTCTAAACTTGTTGTAGATAAAAAGTGAAGTGTCAACCTTTGATGCCCCAAAGCCAAGTTCCAATAATCTAGAGCTCAAATGAGATTACCAAGCATAAGACGCTTGCTTAAGGCCATAAATGGCCTTATGAAGTTTGGACACATGTCCTAGATATTGAGGGTGTTCATACTCGGGTGGTTGTGACATATGCACATCTTTTTTCAGAAATCCAGGCAAAAATGCATTTTGAACGTCTAGCTGCCAAACACTCAATCCTCTAGAAATTGTAAAAGAAAGGATGAACCAAATGAAGGTATGCTTTAACAATGGATTATAAGTATCGTGATAATCGATCCCATATTGTTGTTTAAAACCTTTAACAACAAAGTGGGCCATGTGCCATTCAATGCTCCCATCAACCTTTTTTTTCAATTTGAAAACCCATTTGCAATCAATAATGTTCATGTTGCATGAAGGTGGGATAAGAAACCATGTCTTGTTTTTCAAAAGTGCTATAGACCCAGAGTTCATTGCATGATGCCATGATGGATCATTTTTGGAAGAGGCAAAGCTTGTCAGTTCACTTTCACTAGATGATGAGAGTGTGGCCATCAAGACTTGAGATATAGGGTATCAAATTATGCCATTCATAAACTGCTTTGGTTTGCTAATATTTTTCTGTAATCGTGTCTTCATTGGATGATAATAGGGGACAGGCGATGAAGACTTATCAGCTATAGATGGCTCGAGCTGAAGAAGATTCACAGAATCCTTTAAAAGATCTTTACTTTTCAGTGGAGATGATGTTTACGGAGAAAGTTGTGATGTTGGCCAAGATTTGAAAGTTGGAGGAGAGAGAACCGTAAGTTGAACAGGGGTAGAGCTGCACCCATTTATATGTGAGTCTGCATCAGTAGACATATGTGCAAAAGAAAATATCCGTTCATCAAAGATGGTATATTTAGAAATATAAACTTTGCCAGTAGAAGTATCTACGCAGTTATATCCCTTGTGAAGACAACTATATCCAATAAACACACATCTTATTGATCAAAACTCATGTTTATGTGAGATATATGCCTTAGGTGTGGCCAACAAGCACAACAACAAATCTTGAAGAACCTATAATCAAGTGTTTTTATGAAATAGACATTCCAATGGAGAAAGATTGTATGTGAAACGGCTCAACATTCAGTTAATAAGATATACGGCTGATTAAAATGCATCATCCCAAAATTTCAATGGCATTGATGTATGAGCTAAAAGAGACTTGCCTATTTTAACAATATGACGATGTTTTCACTCAGCTGAGCCATTTTGCCGATGTGTGTGGGGGTAGGATACTTGGTGATTAATTCTAATAGAGGAGAAAAAGGAATGCAATCTTTGATATTCACGACCCCAATTTATCTGAACAACTTTTATTTTCTTATTTAGGAGAGGCTCAACATGTTGCTGAAATTTCAGAAAATAGAGCAAACCTCGGACTTACAAACCATAGGATATAGTGAGACAAATTTACTATAGTCATTAATGAAACTAACATAGTAACGGTAGCCATTAACAAACTTAGGAGCAAGCCCTTAAATATAAAAAAATATCAAATCTAATGGATTGTTTGAAGTAAAATTTGAAAAAGAAAATGACAACTGATGGCTTTTTGCTTGTTGATAAGCATCACACACCTTCAAATTTTTATTCATAACGTAAGGAAGATTGTGCCAAATAAGAACTTGCCAAATCAGATTTTAAGATGGGTGTCCGAGCCTGGAATGCCATTGCTGAAAGCTAACTTGTTCCCTGGTAAGGGCACTAGCTGAATGAGAAACACCATAAGTATGTGAAGGAATTTGGTAGAGTCTATTTTTACACGTTTCTTAGAAGAGCTTTTTCTTTGAGACTTGATCCTTGACAAGAAAATAATGAAGATGAAATTTAAGAAACACAGGATTATCACAAGTGAACTTGCTGATTGAAATAAAATTTTTTGTCATACTAAGTACATAAAGAACATTATTTAATTGTAAGGGAAAAACAATTGTAGGAATATTGGATGAGCTAGTATTATGAATGGACAAACCTACCCCATTACTAACTTGAACTCGATCAGAACCACTGTAGCTTTCACTCACAAAGAGATAGTTAAGACTTGAAGTAATGTGATCGTTGGCTCCTGAATCTGTGTACCAATTTGGGTCAACTTGGTACGAGGGTGTATCTACTACTACAACAAAGTGGTTTTGCTCCTCTTGATAGGAATGATCAAAATTATGATAGCACTGAAGTGCTGAGCATCCTGGCTTTTTGCATACTTGGCATGTGACTCCTGAATTATTTTTGTTTTCTGATTTGAAAGACTAGATCGCCTACGGTCATGCCTCATCAACAATTATTGGGACTTCTCCCTCCATGGTTAAAATTATTTCTTCTTGCTACATTGGCCAAAGATAACTCTACTGGAAGTTGGACTGTTGTATGGTACTACTTAAGCCGTAACTCATAACTGAATAAATGCCCATAGAAATCATTGAAGGGCATAGGATCAATCCGTTTCATGATTAACATAACAAGTGAATCATACGCAGAGTTGATTTTTGCAAGGATATATGATACAATCTCACATTTTTGAAGACGCTGTCTAATAGTAGCCAAGGTGTCAGCAAGGCTTTTGATGCGCTAAAAATAGTCAACAAATTTGAGGTCTTTCTTCTTCATGGTCTATAATTGGTAGTGTATCTACATAATACGTGCATTAGATTATGAGGCAAACAAATTTTCTAGATCAGTCTTTACCTTATGTGATGTTATCATATTAATGACATAGGCAATAATCTTTTCAAAGAGAGATGAAATTATGGCACTCAAAGATCATTTGATCTTGTTGGTACCAGTTTTGGTATGTTGGATTAGAGGGAAAAATCTGTGTTGAGCCAGGAGTCTGGTCTCTATTACTAGAGGCTAGAATTGAGAGGGTTGGTGGCAGTGTTACAAGTATGCCATTGATGAAACCCATCAGACACTATCCATGCAAATAGGGCAAGAACTGGGCCTTCCAAGGGAGGTAATTGTCACAGGTTAACTTAATGTTGATAAGGTGTCCGAGGTTCAAAGATAGAGTAGGCAAAAGAACAGGTAGGTTGTTGCCTGAAAAAGAAGTGTTCGAGGAGAGAGGGGAAGAAAAATTGTCAGAGGCTATTATTTCTTCAGAGATGTAAGTATTTGAATGCTCAGACACCATGAAAGATTGAATATTGTCGCACAAACTAGGCTGCACTTTGTGTATATTTATACAAGAGTTGTTGGTTTATAGTAGGACACAAATACATGCAAAAATAAATGATAAGATAAGATAAATTCTACACTATGCTAACTATTATCACTAACATAGGATTCAATGGGAAGTGAAAAATATACTTATAAACTCAACAAACCTAATTGAGAGGAACTTTTAATGTACAAAACAAGACAAGCCCTTTATTTCTTTCTTGAGTAACTCTTCTATAAACCGAGCTCATGACATGCGCCAATAATTAAAAATTTAGAAATTGTCATTTTGATCCCACTACTCAGAAAAGTAAGCAGTCATGCCTTTATGACACGCATTTACTTACACTTTTTCTGCACATTAAGACAAATTTATGGGTTGGGTAGAGTGATTTTTGTGCTGATATAAGGGGAGCTAGGCTTCATTTTTTGTTTTCTTTCTTTAGTTGTATCATGCATTCTAAGGCTGATGAGGGACATCCAATTGAATTTATTGATCTCACCATCTTTTTACAATGTTTTGCTGCAAAATCAGCACATCTATGAACATGAATGAATTTGCAATGAACTAATCATTGGCAGAGCATGCAAATGTCTCCAAGAATGGGTCAAATTTTTCAGCTACTAGTGCCCCCCAAGAATTCCTAAAATCACTTCAAAACTTTCAGATTCAATTTGAAATCGTTTATACTGCATATTGATTGCCTTTTATAGCCCTTCTCTGACAATTATGACTTCGGCAATGGCAGAGGAACCAACTTGAAAGAAATGACCATCAGCAGCAATTAATCTTCCTTCCTCATTCCTGAGAATAATTCCAACTCTTTCTTGGAAAGTATTACTGACCCATGCTCCATATATATTAACCTTTACAACCCATGGTGCTAGATTTTTCTAGTGCCATTGTTGATCTTCCATCATTCAAGAAGGTTTATTAATGTTCAGTGCCCAAAATTCAGAGACTACCTTTATAATTTTTTTTATTGCCCTTATTTAATGAAGTTTTTGCTTCTAGAATATCACTTCATTACAAACCAACCAAATGAACCAACATATATAACTTATTTTAGACCATAAGCTCTTTATTAGCTGGCTCATCTCCCCAGCCTTGTATAATATCACACAGCCAAGTAGCAAAAGATTTCACACTTGCTTTGCCAACTTTGTAATCCAAACATGCAAACCAAATGACATTAGTCCAATCACATAAAACTAATGCACGTTTAATAGATTCTAGCTCTAAACAGAAGAGGATGCAGGGCCTTGCACAATATTTCTAAACTTCAAATTGAATTTGGTAGTAAGTGCATTTTGACAAGCTCACCATATGAAATTGTGAATTTTTTTAGGGCACTTAATCTTTTAGATTTTGTTCTAATTTCATTTTTAACCGCCATCTTTTATATTTTTTATTTTATTTTTTCTTCTTAATTTTTTTTCTTTCTCCACGCCTTCTCCCAATTATTTTTTCCTTTTTTCTTCTTTCATTTTTCCTTCTCCTGTTCTGTTTTCAGCGTTATTTTCTCTATTTTTTTTTTTCATTTTATTTGCTTTATTTAGTTTTAAAGAACTGATAGTGTAAGAACAAATCTAACATTGGATATGTTATTTGGTTTATATACATATGTTCATTTCTTTATTTGCATATGTTCTTTTATACATATGTGTGTGTACATTAACTATATGGACGTTTGTCCTGTATAGAATTTTTTGAAGGTATAAATTCAATTTTTTCATATGCATATGTTCTTTTACTTATATGAATATGTGCATTCATACATTTGATGTTTGCATGTATACGTTTTGATGTTTGTTCTGCATAGAGTTTTTTTGAATTTATATGTTCTTTCCTTTTTATGGTTATGGTATTTTCTTTGTATAGATGTTCTTTTATACATTTGTATATGTTCTTTTTACCATAGTTTATGTAACTAGTAAAAGAATAGATAGTTCCTCAAAAAGAATAAATAAAAATAGGTAAAAGAGCAAACATCTTGTTGAGACAAAAGAACAAATAGTAACTAGTAAAAGAACATATAGTTTCTCGAAAAGAATAAATAGAAACTGACAAATATAACAATTTCTCTAAAAAAAACTAACAAATACTCATAAAAAATTAAATCATTAATAATAAAAGAACAAAAACTAAATAGTTTTTTAAAACAGATAAAAAAACATATAAGATTTGATAAATGAATAGATAAAATTAATAAAAAAATAAAATATTTGATAAAAGAACTGAGAACATTGATTAAAAGGATGGATAAGATATGATAAAAATATAGATAAAATATGATAAAAAATAGATAAAGCTAGTAAAAGAACAAATAAAACTGAAAAAATAATAAATAAAACTAATAAAAAAAGATAAAATTGATAAAAGAACAAATAAGAATGAATAAAAGAATGTATAATATTGTTAAAAAATCAAACAAAAGATGATAAAAGAATAGATAAAATTCATAAAAATAAATAAATAAGAACTAATAAAAGAATAGATAAAATTTGTAAAAGAACAAACAATAATTAATAATAGAATAGATAAAAAAGATAAAAGGACAAATAAAACTGATAAAAAAATAAAATGGAAATTATTTGTTCTTTTACTGGTATCTATTTGTTATTTTAAAGAAATTACATATTCTTTTATTAGGGTTATTTGTACTTTTATAACAAATAAAATTGGAAACAAAGAAAGTGACAAAGTTGGATAAAAAAACAGAGATAAAAGTGGCAAAGAACGGAAATAATACAGAAAAAATATGGAAAATGAAAAAATAAAATTAAAAGTAATCATGTTATAAGCCAAGAAAGGCCAGTAAGACAAAAAATCATGTTAAATATAAAAAGGGAGGAAGACAAAAAACCAAGGAAAAAAGCAAAGAAAGAGAGAGAAAGCTGGAAAAAAAGTGTAAAATGGCTAAACCCATTGTATTGCAATTTGAACTCTCTACATCAAGAATTTCAAGCAGCACACAACCACTTTGTCACACCCAATGTATTTTCTGAAGCAGACATAAGTTTTATAAATACCAAAGCGTGTCCCAGTATATATATGCGTCGAGCGCACACAAGTCTAGCGCTTTTTTTAGGGTAGTTACAAATTTTTCACATAAGATTTATATACAATTAGAGCTTAATTTTTTATTTCAGAAAGCCTGGCAACACAACACCTTATTCTTTTTATTTTAGAAACCTACAATTTATTGATAAATGTAAGCAGTCTTTTTGCATTGTCTAGTATTACCATTTCAAATTTTAATTTAAATACAATATTTGTATATCAATAAATTTAAATTGCTTGATAATAGCTTGAATGTTTGATAATTAACCGTTAAAATTATAAAAGCTTCTTCTCTATCTAAATAGGGGTGTAAAGGGCTAGCCCTAAGTTATTGGCAGTACCTCGGTGCGAGCTTCAATTATTATCTGTTAGTTTGGGTCAAAAGTCTGCCTGACTTGAATGATGGTCATTTACAAAATTTATTATGTTTAATTTAGAGATTTAAACTAATAACTCTTTAATTAGATAGATAATTGAAGTATTATATATGTTATAGTTGAAGGTCGAATAATAAAAGGGGTTGAGTTCTTACAAGTTCAAGCTTGACCCTTTAAGGTATTAGACTCTCTTTTAGACTCAAGCTCAAGTTTGATTACATCATTATCTATTTAATTAGAGTTATATTAGTACTAGAACATTAAAAGTGGCCATTAAGTTGCCACTAAACTTTATTTTTTACTTCAAACTAGCCCGCGCTTGATTCTATATTATCGAATCAAGTAGTGTATGCAATTTTGTTCGTTAATCTTATATTCAATAGCTAAAAGTTTTAAATTGCCACTACTTTTTTTTTTGCACCAAACATGCTGCCCTTAGTTCTATACTACTATAATATAATTATCTCAAGTACAATAAATATTTTATAATACTTAAAATTTCAACTTAACAAGTATGGCTTCAGTTTGTTCTACTATTAAAAAATGTATTCGAATATAAATTTTTTCAATTAAGTTTTTTTTCCAACTTGGATGAATATATACTATATGAAAGCTTATGTATTTGGTCTATCTTAGAGTAATAATATAATTGAAGTATGACTCAAGCACTTATTATAAAAAAATAAGAAATTATCAATGTAGTAAAGATTGTTGGAAAAAAAAATTAGGGAAAAAAGGTTCTTGGCTATTAGAATTAGTTACTTATATTATATAAAGGGACTTGTAACAACAATTTTTTTAAAATTTTCCAATGTTTTGAAATATTGGAAAAATTATAATAATTATTTTTCCATATGGCCATCCCTTTTAATATTGAAACACAAATTTTCATTATTAGCAACTAACTTTTTTCTATACTAAATAATATTAAAATATTTTTTTCATTTTTATTTTTTTTAGAGCCAATCAAATCTTGCAAGTTTTTTAAAAAAATTAGAAGTAATTTTTTAATATTATATTTCATGGTGGATTCTCATAGCTTGAAAGTAATTTGGGATTGATACACAAAATTCTTTAAATATGAAACATATTTTGAGAATTTCTAATTTTTTTTAAAAAATTAGCATTACTATATCCAATTTACTAAGTTAATATTTTTATTTATTTGATTATTCAAAATTTTATTGTATTTCTAAAACTTAAAATGTAAACACATTTTTACCATTTGCAAATTCTTTATAGTAGAAAAAATAAGATTAGTATTTGAAATAGAAAATATAGAAAAAAATAGTGATTTGTTTCTATGGTTTTTATAAGTCTTTTTTATGGAGAAAAAAAATAGCCACTAAATTCAAAAATTTTGTAACAAACATGTCTTTGATTTGAATTACTATTAAACATGCCAAAAAACATGATGTTTATCATTTTATTTACTTTTTAAACTTTACATATTTTTATTAGTACCCAAAGCGCAACATTATAGAATAATAATAATAATAATAATAATACAAATATGTAAAGTGACTAAACCATAAATTATAAGCTATTAGTTTCCTTTTTATGTACTATGAATTTATTCTATTTTAAAGAGTCTATCTTCATTGGGTTGACTAATTATATTAGAAGAGCAATGGGTAAGACTAGATTTTCAAACCTCAATGATGTGAGTATAATTTCTAAATCAATAGGTATGCATTAATTTACCAAAAGGATAAAAAATGCTATACAAGACTTGGCTTCAATCTTTGAAATAGTCACATTGACTCGGCTATAAAATAGATGGCAAGTGCAGATTTGAAACCTTTGGGTTGAGTATATTTTAGGAGCTAGGTAAATAGGCTTTTTAAGTAATACTCCATCTGTTTCATAAAAGCTGACTTTTTACTATTCACAGCAATTAATTTATGATTTTCTTTCTTTAAAAATTTATTAAAAAAATATGAATATTTTATATAAAATAAAAATTTAAAGACTATAGTTTCTAAATATTATTTTTTTAATTTTTTTTCAATATATATTAATATGAATATGTTTAAGTCAAACTTTGGTAAATAAAGATAAAAGGGTCAATTAATGTGAAGTGGAGGGAGTATATAGTTACTTATAGTCACATGTCTTTAGAAAACTCAATGTTTACTTATGAGATCTATACTTTGACATCATAACTCATATTTGTGTCATACTTATTGAAAGAAATTTATTTTTTTCTTAAATTTCTTATTGAATGTGTAACGACCCAAGTCCAGAACTAGTCAACGGAACACCTACCCACACCACATGGGCTATCCTTTAAGAAAAGGATAAGCGCTAGGTGCTTATGTTCTGGAATTGAAGCCTATATATCCACATAAGGATTCCCACAATTCACCCATGTGGGACATGGGGGTGTTACAAACTCCCCCCCTTATGTACCCAACGTCCCCGTTGGGGTCAATCGGATTACTTGGTTCCCCGGACCAAGTAACCTCTCTAATCGGACTACTTAGCCCCTGGCCAAGTAGCCTCTCGTATCCAGGATCAGTCCCGGTAGACGATGCATGTGCATACCCACTATGCCACACCATCGTGGTCCCGGGTCGGCTCTGATACCATCTGTAACGACCCAATTCCAGAACATAAGCACCTAGCGCTTATCCTTTTCTTAAAGGATAGCCCATGTGGTGTGGGCAGGTGTTCCGTTGACTAGTTCTGGACTTGGGTCGTTACAGAATGTCCTACCTATGGACTTAGCATATGTTTTTTTTCTATTTCAATATAACCACAAAAAATTATTAAAAGCTTAGCTTATGTCTCTTTAAAAGTCAAAGTTATGCTAGTACATTACTGGTAAATCCATTTAATTATTTTACCTAACTGATATAAGAGTTTTTAGTTCAATCATTAGCTTTTTGAATTTAAAGTATCATTAAGTCCATTAAATTAAAATATTTTCTTAACAAGTTGTATATTATTGATTTTAAATTTTACATTGAGAAAATAAATTTTTGCATCTTTGATAAGATATTAAATGTACAATGAAGAAATTTTTATAAGTTCCCCACCATCACAAATAACAAAAAAAAAATCTGTCATTTTTTGCAACTAGAATTACCTGTAGCATGTTCTACATTGTATTATTATTGTTATTATTATTATTATTATTATTATTACTACTACTACTACTACTATTACTACTACTACCACCACTACCATTGACACGACTCTTCATGGGCATGCCTAAGAAGCCTATAGGAACATGTCCCACACTAGTAGCAATTAGCTAATTGATTACGTGTACACTAGTTAAAACCTTATACTTATAGTTAGTTAATCCTACTATGCAATCATGTATGAGCATGTGCTTTGACTTGAATTATTAAACAAGTAATAAAAACATAAACATTGCCATGGTATTTTATTAAAATTGAGCATCAAAATCGTCAAAGCATACAAAGCGTTTATGTGATTAACTACACATAATTAATCGCATGTGAACATCAAAGCAAAAGTAGACTATGCTCACACCTAAGAGCAACTCTAGAGTACACTACTCATACATGAACATCAGAGGCAAACTAGTGTTTAAAAACTATACACTTAATAACACTACTGAGATTCATAACTAAGCTCTCACCTTAAAGCAACTCTTGGTGGCAAGTTCCAAAGCTCTCCCTTGTGCTTCACTATCCCCTGTCGGCCAAATGAACAATTGTAGTTAATACAATAACTTAACCAACAAGTAAATCACAAACTAGAATCATAAAAATTTAAATAAACCATATACCTACTCGTGAGCTTAGCTCAACAACCCTTAATAATTGCCAGCCTTACGAAACATATATGTATAATGAAGACTAAGGGAGTGAGAATTAATAATTCTTAGTAAGGGATCCTTCAACCTGCAAAAAAAATCCTAATGACACATATATATACAATATATATGAAGTCTACTGTGTGCACTTGCAGTCTAAGGGCTAACATATGTGTATCTATTCAAGTCCCTTGAGGCCCCTTGTTACACCCCCAAATTTTATGAACATTAATTTTAAAAGATATCTTAAATTCCCAGAATTATAAAGCATTTAATTAAAAATAATTTAAGAAATACGAGATAAAACATTTTATTTAAATTATTTTCCAAACAATGAGAGTATTAAATGAAATCAGAGTAGTTAAGTGACAATCCCAGGAAAACTAATATGCACATAATGTGTCAATTTAAACAAACCATATATTTCTTTAGGAATCAAATAATACAAAGTTGAAACCCAGTCCCAGCCAGTTCTACTTTTGAGGGGCTACAGCGTACCCTCACTCAGTTTGTTTCACATCTTGAATCTCATTATATGGTTCAGTGTACTCTGTCTCCTCATAGTACTCACATAAGAAAAACATGTTAAAAGGAAGGGTGAGCACAACTTGCTCAGTAAGAGAGAAGTATCAGGCCCATCATGTGGGTCCTAATATTCCCGTAACAAACAACAATGAATAATAAACTTTAAGTTGTAGCAATTTAATTAAAGAACAATTTCATACAACATCATAAC